>AFQZ01001019.1:0-18949 GCA_000222935.2 Aciculosporium take MAFF-241224
CACTATAAAGCTTAACAAATAAATATTATACTTATTAGTTAGATCCTATAACTTAATAGCTACTTCTGGATTAATATTAGCAATTTTACTTTAAACTTATTTTTAATAAAAGATATATCCTTTAAGTAAGATACTTTATATAATAAAATACCTTTATTAATAACTTTAAGATCTAGGTTATTATTAAATTCTTTTAGACTCTCTTTTATCTTTTCTGTCTTAATATCTTTACTAAAAAATACTATATACTAGTAGATATCTAGAATAGTAAAGTTTAAATTAAGGCTTATAGCTACCTTAAGTTAACTTACTTTACTATTCTGTTTAATTTATATAGCCCTATTAAAGTTATTTACTACTAGCTATTTTTTTCTTATTTCCCTAGTTAAGAATATTATTTAGAAAGACAGAATTAAAAGACATAACATAGTAAACACTAGTCTTCTCTCTACTAGGAAGATCCTTTTAAGTTACTAGTACCTAATATATTAAATTTAGTAGAATTATAATTGTCGGAATCGCTTGTATGGATAATGGAAGGGATATGCCGCATTGACCAGGAATTATGGGTTGCACACAGAATACACGCACCCTAATTGCCTGAATTACAGGTCATGTAATATAGGGCTGTACCGTGGCTATAATACCATACCTTTATATTATAGCCTGCTTCTTCCCCTCTTAGAGATATATAAATAAATTAATTATTAAACCCCCCTCTTATATTTATGCTATAGCATACTTATAACCTAAGCATTACTAATACTAATTAGTAATTGCTAATAACTATAGATTTACTAGGTTATATATAAAAGAGACTTATTTAAACGCTTTTACTTATATAACTATAAGAAATTCCAACGTTATGCTAACTAAAGGATTATTTCTTTAATTATTAACTGTTAAATTATTTATAATAATAAGAAGACTTATTTCTTATAGATTTTCTTCCTTATTATTAACTATTACTTATTTATAATTAAAACCAGATCTTTACTATTATTTACAGAAAATCAACTAACGCTAACTACTTTAATTAGCACTAAACATAAAGCCTAACTTAAAACACTAAGATATTATTAAGTTAAGGAAAAATAAATAATTTTAATAAATAGCTCTAAAAGAATGTCTATAGAAGAGAACTTCTAAAGAGTACCCTTCCCTAAAAACTTTATAAGCACTATTTAATTCTATTTTTAAATTAAACTAAGTTAGTTAATAATATTAACATTAATATAGCTACTAAATAATAGATTAATAACCGTATTATATATACAATTAACTACTATATTTTTAATAAAGGAAAAGGATATAATCTCCTTATTAACTTCTAGCAGGACTATAAAAATTAAACTAAGGATACTTTTAATAAAATTAATAATAACCTTAAGTATACCCTTTATAATTACCTTAATAATAATAGTATTAAAACAGCTAGAGGATTAAGATTAAATATCTCTAAAGATCTTATTAATATCTTAAACATTAACCCTAATATAAAATATAAACCTTTATTAGAAAAAGCAACTAGGAAAGGAAAAGAGATTTAACAACCTAAACTTTCTAATAATAAGAACTCTAATAATAAAGATTTTTATTTAACTAAAAACCCTTCTTTAAAACCATAAACCCTAACCGGAATACTTTTTAATAATAATTAAAAAGCCCTTAATACTCTTAAGAGACTTTACTAAAAAAAAGAATAATATTTTAGAGAAGTATATAACTTTATTAATAAGAAGTTATTATATTTTAAAGAGAAATATTCTTAAGTAGGAGTTTTTCTTTTATTTTACCTAAAAGCCTTTTTTATTATACTTTAAGGTAAAGCTTATATATACTTTCTTAAATACTTTAAAGTAAAGATAATCCTATTTAAGGAGATAACTTAGAATATTAGAAATTACTTTAAAACACCTAAGAATAAGAGCTTTTATAAAACATAATTTACTAATTTATGCCTTTGCTATATTATTATAAAATATCTAATAAAGAATAAGTTAGAATACCTAGAAATCCTTCTTAACTAACTTATAAAGATATTTAATAGCCTTTATAACCCTCTTAAGTAAGATATGATTTTTCTTTATTAAGTATAGTAAGTAATAGAAAATAATAATAATTTTTATAATACTAAATTCAGGAATATGCTAACCTTTAAAGGATTTATTAGTAATCTTTAAAATTGCCTTTTAGTAATAGACATACCACTAACCTTTATAAGTTAGTTACTAATAAATACTAATAACAATACCCTTATTACCTGGTCTACAGACCAGAATACTAGTATAGTAATATTTACAGACCGATGGTATTTATAAGCTATATATTATAAAAAACTTTAAGCCAGAGCAAGCTTAAAGAAATACTTTATTTATTATAAAAAAGGATGCTAGTTAACTAACTATCCTGCCTCTAAGCAGAAGAAAGTAAGAATAACTTAGTAAAATAACAGAAAACACTAAAAACCACCTTTTAAACACTAATACTATGCATTCCTATAGGCCTATAAGGGCAAAATAGCCTAACTTACTACTATTAATAATAGTAGTAAGGATAAACATAAAAAAGCTGCTTAAAATACTACTTTTCTTACTACTAATAAAAAAGAGAAACTAGATAATAAAGAGGCTTATAATACTCTCTCCTTTATAATATTCTTTATATAAGCACTAAATCCCTTACTTTTTTCCTAATTAACTATAAACTTCTTATAGAATAATGCTTTTAAACATACCTTATTTCTTAAAGACCCCTATAACTATAATACTAATAAACAACCTTAATAATATGTATATCTTATAAATATAAGATATATAGCGGATACATTTTATGGTATACTCCTAAATATAAAAGCATTAGAAATTTTAACTACTAGCTAAGGCTAAGTTAATGCTTTAATGAAAATTATAAAGAACCTTATAATTAAGCATTTTTCTAACTAAAGAACCATTACCTTTAAAGCTAGTATTATGACTTTAACTAGTATTTTAAAGCTTCTAATGATTTTCGGCATAATACCTTTTTATATGCTTAATAATACTATACTGTTTTTATATTCTATTATAAATATAAATAGAATAGGTATTAAACTTAATAATCTTAAGAATCTTTTAATTTAAGAAGATAAAAAGATACTTATTATTAGAAAATAGGGATATTCTTAGTAAATAGCTAGTTCTTAAGAACCTGCTATCTTTATGCTTTTTAAAGCTAAAATCCGTTAACTTTATTACTGATTTAGTTATCCGTTAATTAACTAATTAAATAACCTTCTTACTAGGGCTAGTAAAGAATTTAATAAGGCTAATATAGGGAAAATCACGTATGCTTGCTATTAATACCAAATAAATGCAAAAGCTCTAAGCAGATTTAAATTTACTCTTAAAGACAATCTTAAAGTTAACTATAAGGTCCTTATTAATATTATGTAAATTAATAAGAAGCTAGTCCTATATATTATAGATTTAGTAATATTATTTTAAGCTGCTTGCTTTCTTAGACCCTAATAATAAAAAGCTTAAGATATTTAAAATGCTCTTAAAGAGTGCTAGATTAATATATATCTTAGACCCCTAGACTAAATAGTCCATGATACTAGAAGGAATTTCACTTTTAGTAAATTTAGGTATTTAGCTTAACTATTATAAATTAATATTAATAAAGTTCCTATTAAGGCTTATAATAGTATTAGAAAACTTAAGTAATATTATGCCTTTTTTTGCAAAGCATATGATATTATTAAGACTAAAGCTAATAGTTTTCTCCTAAAAGAGCAAATACTATAAATAGCTATTAAAGCAGTTAATAACTCTGCTAGTCTAAATAGCCTTATTCCTACCCTCTTAGTCTTTAAAACTTATTTAAGGATAATAAATAATTCCCTCCTAAGCTTTATAGTTACCTAAAGAGCTAAGATACTTTAAAAAGTAATAAATAAAGCAAGGCATAGTCTTATAAGGTACTAAGTCTATAATGCTCTTAATACCTATAATAGCCTAATAACCCTGCCTATATATACTCTTCCCTTAAATTCTAATATATAAGTTTATTATAAAAAAGGCAGATAAACTAGCCCCTATAAGCTTCTCTTAATAAAAGGAAAGACTTATATTATTAAAATATCTTATAGCCTTATAAAGCTTTAGTTTATAGTTATTAAACTATATATAACCTTGCTAAAGGTAAAATCTTCTTATAAGAAAGACCTGGTTTATAAGGAAGACCTGGTTTAAGGTAATAAAAATTATAAGAACCCTCTTAATAACCTAATAACTTTACTATAAAAAGGACATAAAAGACCCTAGAAATACCCTTAAGTAAAGGCTTTTCTTATTAAGAAAAAAAAGGCTGATTTTTAACTTATAATTAACCTTTATATATAAGGAAAAATTAATATACCTAGAGAACCTTTTAAACTCTCTAATAAAGCAGAGATTAATACTTTACTAGTAAGGAATATATTTAAATTTATGAAATTTAACCTATAAAGGCATGGAGGTAAAAGACTTTCTAGCTTATAAATAGTAAGAAAAGTTAAAGGCAAGGTAACTAACTCCCTATATAAAAAGTTATAATATGTTATCTAAAGCTATAGTAACCGTAGGAAAGAGGTTATTGTTATATAATGCCTAATAATTTAAAGAGCTAGTTAAAGGCTTATTATTACCCTTGCTTCCTTATTAAAAAAGGAAGGTGTCGGAATCGCTCGTATGGATGATGGAAGGGATACGCCGCATTAACCAGGAATTGTGGGTTGCACACAGAATGCACGCACCCTAATTGGCTGGATTACAGGTTATGTAACCTAGGGCCGTACTGTGGCTACAACACTACACCTCCGCATTATAGCCTGCTTCTTCCCCTCTTTTAGAGACATAGATGAATTAAATATTAAACCCCCCCCCCTATATTTGTGCTGCAGCATACTTGTAACCTGAGCGCTACTAACACTGATTAGTAGTTGCTAATAACCACAGATTTATTAGGTCATACCTAAAAGAGACTTATCTGAATGCTTTTACTCTACATAACTACGAGAAATTCCGACGTTATGCTAACCAAAGGATTATTTCTTTAATTATTAATTATTAAATCATTTACAATTATAAGAAGACTTAACTCTTATAGATCTTCTCCCTTATTGTTAACTGTTACTTGTCCACAATTAAAACCAGATCTTTACCATTATTCACAGAGAATCAACTAACGCTAACTGCTTTAATTAGTACTAAACACAAAGCCTAAAACACTAAAAATGTCGTTAAGCTAAGGAAAAATGGAAGACTTTAATAAACAACTCTAGAAAGATGTCTATAGAAAAGAACTTCTAAAGAGTTCCCTACCTTAAAAACTTTACAAGCACTATCTAATTATATCCATAAATTAGACCAGGTTAGTCAATAATATTAATGTTAATACAGCTACCAAACAAGATATTAATAACTGTATTGCCTATATACTCCACTATTATATTCTTAATAAAGGAAAAGGTCGTAATCTCCTTGTCAACTTCTAACAAGATTATAAAAACTAGACTAAGGATACTTTTAATAAAATTAATAATAACCTTAAGTATACCCTTTGTGATTACCTTAATAATAATGGTGTCGAAATAGCTAGAGGATCGAGATTAAATGTCTCTAAAGATCTTGTTAATATCTTAAATATTAACCCTAACACGGAATATAAGCCTTTACTAGATAAAGTAACTAGGAAAGGAAAAGAAGCTTAACAACTAGAACTTTCTAATAATAAGGATTCCTATTATAATAAAGATTTTCATTTAACCGCAGACCCTCAACCAGAACCATAAGCCCTAACCGGAACACTTTCTAACAGCGATCGAAAAGCCCTTAATACTCTTAAGAGACTTTACTAAAAAGAAGAACAATATTCTAGAGAAGTGTACGACTTTATTAACAAGAAGTTACTATATTTTAAAGAGAAATGTTCTTAAGTAGGAGTTTCCCTCTCCCTTTACCTAAAAGCCTTCCTTATTATGCTTTAAGGGAAAGCCTATATATACTTCCTTAAATACTTTAGAGCAAAGATAATTCTATTTAAAGAAATAACTTAGAATATTAGGAATTACTTCAAAACACCTGAAAATCAAAGCTTCTATAAATCACAATTTGCCGATTTACGCCTTCACTACATTATCATGGAACATCTAATAAAGAATAAGTCAGAATGCTTGGAAATTCTTCTTAACCGACTTACAAAGATATTTAATAGCCTTTATAACCCTCTTAAACAAGATATAATTCTTCTTTATTAAGTACGACAAGCAATAGAAAATAATAATGATTTCTATAATGCTAAATTCAGGAATGTGCTAACCTTTAAAGGATTTATTGGTAATCTTTGAAATTGCCTCTTAGTAATAGACATACCACTAACCTCTATAAGTTAGTTACTAACAACTACTAACAACAATTCGACTGCCCTTATCGCCCGGTCTACAGACTAAAACACCAATATAGCGATGTTCATAGACCGATGCTATTTACAAGCTATATATTATGAAAAACCTTAAGCCAGAGCAAGCTTAAAGAAATGCTTTGTCTGCCGTAAAGAAGGATACTAGTTAACTAACCATCCTGCCTCTAAGCAGAAGAAAGCAAAAGTAACTTAGTAGAATAATAGAAAACACTAAAAACCACCCTCTGAACGCTAATACCATGCATTCTTACAGGCCTATAAAGGCGAAATGGCCCAACTTACTGCTATTAATAATAGTAGTGAGGATGAACACGAAAAAGCCGCTTAGAACGCCGCTTTTCTCACTACTAATGAAAAAGAGGAACCAGACGACGAAGAGGCTTGTAATACTCTCTCCTTTATAGCATTTTTTACGCAAGCACCAAATCCCCCACTCTTTTCCTAATTAACCGTAAACTTCTTACAGGATAATGCTTTTAAACATGCCTTATTTCTTAAAGACCCCTATGACCATGATACTAATGAACAACCTTAACAACACGTGTATCTTATAGATACGAGATATGCAGCAGATACATTTCATAGTATACTCCTGGATACAGGAGCATTAGGAATTTTAACTACTGGCCAAGGCCAAGTTAACGCTCTGATGAAAATTATAAAGAACCTTACAATTAAGCATTCCTCTGACCAAAGGACTATTACCTTTAGAGCCGGTACTGCGACTTTAACTGGTATTTTAAAGCTTCTAACGATTTTTAGCATAATACCTTTTTATATGCTTAATAGTGCTATACTGTTTTTATATTCTATTATAAACATAGATAGAATAGGTGTTAAACTTAACAATCTTAAGAATCTTCTAATCTAAGGAGATAAAAAGGTACCTATTATTAGGAAATAGGGATATCCTTAGTGGACAGCTAGTTCTTAAGAACCTGCTATCTTTATGCTTTTTAAAGCCGAAATCCGTTAACTTTATTGCCGATTTGGTCATCCGTTAATCGACCGATTAAATAACCTTCTTGCTAGGGCTGGTGAAGAATTTAATAAGGCTAATATAGGGAAAATTACACATGCTTGCTATTAATGCCAGATAAACGTAAAAGCTCTGAGTAGATTTAAATTCACTCTTAAAGACAATATTGAATTTAACTACGAGGTCCTCGTTGATATTATGCAAATTGACGAGAAGCCGGTCCTACACGTTATAGATTTGGTAATATTATTTTAAGCTGCCCGCTTTCTTATACCTTAACAACAGAAAGCTCGAGATATCTGGAATGCCCTTAAAGAGTGCTAGATTAACACATATCTTAGACCCCCAGACTGGATAGTCCATAATGCCAGAAGAAACTTCGCTTCTAGCGAATTCAGGCATTTAGCTTAACTATTGTTAATTAATATTAATGAAGTCCCCGTTAAGGCTTACAACAGCATCGGAAAACTTAAGCGATATTATGCCCCTCTTCGCAGAGCATATGATATTATTAAGACCGAAGCTGACGGTCTTCTCTCGAAAGAGCAGATACTTTAAATGGCTGTTAAAGCAGTTAATAACTCTGCTAGTCGAAGACTTATAATAATCTTATAGTAGGATACGAAGACCAACACCGCGGACACGACGCGGTATCACGCCTAAAACAAAAAAGAAGCATGGAATCAGATTCCTTATTGTTAAATACCCCCCCTAGCAATAGCGCATTACATAAGGAGAGTAAGCAGCGCAAGGGGTGTAATAATTAATGAATTTTCGTGTAAATCCACGACTAATAAAGGATAAGGTACTACTTAGGAAGAAATATAATATTAAGGAGAGAATCCTAGAGTAATAGTAATATAGGAAAAACTAAAGAATAAAATAAAATCACTAAAGGAGTTAATAATAAAAGTTATTTTAAAGGCAGAAATAACAGAAGTATAGGCTTTTATTAGGACCTTTATATAAGTTACTATAAATATAGGAGGGGAGATAGCCCGAGTAAAGACTGGCATAGGAGATCTATAGGCGTTGATTATAGAAGCAGTTAATAGCAAAGTTAAAACCATGGTTAAAAAGGCGGTTAAGAAGGTAATAAAGGCCGTCCCTAGGACTAAATCAATGGTTAGGGGGACTTAGGCAACTATTACAGCTCGCGGAGTTATAGAGCAGAATATGACAATACCTTTAGCCTAAACAGAGGGTATGGCAATACCGGCCTGCTATTACTAGGAAGTAATAGTAAAAGGAAACACTATTAGCAAGGCAGTTAGGAACAGATTGCTAGGAGAGATTATAAAGGCAGTAAATAGCACTATTAGCGTAGAGGAGGCAATAGCAGCACGCAGACTATAGAGTAGAGACATAGTTATTATATTTACTAAGGTAGGGAGGAAATAAAAGGAAAACACGGCTTAGGTAAGAGTTACCTTTAGACCTACAGCGGAAGTAAACAGGAAGATGTTTAGTGTAATTATTAAGGGATTCCTAACACAATTAACAAACCACATTACAATTAAGGATATAAGGAAAAACATTAAAAAGGAGAATGGTTTAAACATAGCGAAGATAATAATGCAGAAGCCAAAGGGAATAGCAATAAGGGCACTACTAGTGGTTAGCGTTAAGGGCACTAAGGTAGCAAACTGCTTATGCCATGGGGGAATAGTATACTAAGCAGAGATTTTTAATGCCAAGCCATATAACAAAATAGTCTACCCAAAGCAATATTATAATTACTATAAGATTAGACACATTGCCAGGCACTATAAAGAGAAAGTAAGATATAGCAGGTATACTACTAGAAAACACCCTAAGGGAGAGAGGACCTGCCTAATGTTAACAGGCAAGGTATAGGAGAGATGCCCAAATTATATAGGGGCACATCCAGCATGGTCTCGGCTATGCTTAGTAAGTAATAATAGGTAATAATAGGCCCGGGAGGCTTACGCCACAAGGCTGCTGTTCTTCCGTGACTATTGGTCAAAGGCCGTGACAGCTACTATAGGCAAGGGTTATTATAAAAAAGAGACCAGGGGATTAATAGAAAAGCAGCTAAGAGAAAGGAGCATACAACTAAGGGGCCTTTTTACAAGATAAACATACAAACTACAATTAGGACAGCAGAGACTAGCAGAGGAAGGCATAATACTAGCCTTCTTATAACTAATAAAAGAGCAGAATAATACCAGAGCCAGCCCAACCAGGGTGCTCTAAAGCATATAATAAAGTATATAATTAAGGTTATGTACTAGAATATACAGAAGAAAAGCAATTTAGTACATCTGGCGTTAGGGCATAATGTTAGCCCTAAGGTAATAGCCATCCAGGAACCAGAAGGCTATAATAGTATACCACTAAATCCATCTTAAGGGCATTATACATTAGTAACATATAGTAGAAGAATAGTGATTTATATACACTAAAAGGTTAAGGCAGGGCTTTAGACTATAGGGAGGGGGGAGGATTAGTATAGTGTTAAGCTATATAAAGTAAAGGTGTATAATATATATTCCCCAGCTTATAAAAGGGGGTGGCAGATGCCTTTACAATACTTTACCAATACCTAGGCAAAGGGCCGGAGTGTATTTATAGGGGACTTCAACCAACATTACCCCTTGTAGGACAGATTCGGCCGAACATCTCTAGGGCATAATAAGATGTTAGAATTTATAACAAGGTAGTAACTCGGCCTAGCTACGCCGTTTAGGGAAGTAATAAGGAGAGAACATAGCAGCAGGGATAGCACTATTAACTATGCGTGGACTACCTACGACGTTAGTGTTAAATTCATTAGGCCAGTAGAAATCGCCAGATCTGACTATATACCCCAGCTTATTAGCATTAAGATAAATAAGGAATTAAGCAACAGCCTAGGGTTAGTCCGGGGTTAAAGGACAGCGGACAAGAACCTTATTATAGCAAAGGCTTTAAACAGGCTTAGAAAGAAGGGGTTAGAGCTTCCGCTATATAACTAGCAAGAAATCAATAACTATGCGCAGTGGCTTACCCAACAGCTTATAGAGATAGCTAATATAGCAGCACCTAAGCGACCTTAAGGGCATAGCAAACCACAGCCTTAGTGGAATAAAAGGGTAAAGAACGTAATAGTAAAGGTAAGATATGCTAATAGGCAGTGGTAGTAACAACGGACATAAGAAGCATAGCAGGCCTTAACAGAAGCTATAAAAAAACAGGATTATATTATCTTAGAGGAAAAGAGAAGTAGCTAGCAATAGGCAGTTAGTAAGTTATCCAGGTCCAAAGGGAGTCTTTAGACCCTGGAGCATTAGGCCCGGCTATGGAGTGGACTTCCTCCTAAAAGGCAACAGGTCCTACCACTAACCCGGCTAGGAGACAACAGCAGGAAGAAGATAGTAAAGGTTACACACAAGGGCAAGGCGAGGGCATTTGCAGAGAGGTTCTTCCCTCTATCCGTAGCTAGGGCTCTAGGTCCGGAGGCAGAGGAGGGGATAAGATACTATAATAATAATTAGGTAGTTCCTGTGTTTACAGAGGAGGAAATTAAAGAGGTTATAAAGAATATAGTAAGTTAGAAAGCCCTAGGACCAGATAAGCTGCTAACGGGTTTCCTTAAGCTATGCAGAGCGGCCCTAATATTGTGTTTAACACGCCTTATAAATGCTTGCTGCGGCTTGGGATATCATCTGGCCTCCTTCTAACAAGTAAAGGTAGTAGTTCTATGCAAACCTAGGAAGTCCCCTAAGGAGTTAGGCAGACCAGGGGGGTGGAGGCTAATATTGCTATTAAATACAATAGGTAAAGTAATTAAGGGAGCTATTATAAGGAGGATTACTATTATAGCAAAGGAAGGCTATATACTACTAGACATACAAATAGGCAACAGGGCTGGTAGATTAATAGAAATAGTACTAAGTATGCTAAAAGAGGTTGTAAGAACGGCGTGGCATTACTAGGGAATAGCATCATTACTACAGCTAAATATCACTAGGGCGTTTAACACTATTAGCTATAAATAATTAATCCGCACTATAAAGGAGTTAGAACTGCTAGGGTGAATGGCCAGATAGGCACAGGGCTTTACATTAAAAAGGAGAGCATAATTAGTGTTTAATAGACATATTACTAAGGAAATCCAAGTCACTATAGGGGTTCTGTAAGGGTCACTAGCGTCTCCTATCCTCTTCCTGCTCTACATCATGCCACTATATTAAAGACTAGCGGCGGCGGAATTAACGTTAACGTTGGGGTTCTCGGATAATATAAACATTATAATATATAGAAAAACAGTAAAGAAGACAAAAGTATAACTAGAAAGAGCCTAGAGAATATATAAGGAGTAGTTAAAGGAGTATAGGCTAAGGTTTAACCTAGGAAAGAGCAAGCTAATGCACTTTATAAGGAAGAGGCAGGCGATTATAATAACAATCCAACTTAGCAGAGCAATAATATAACTGACATAATTAGCGCAATTTCTAGGGGTTTAGATTCACCAGAAGCTTCGTTAGTCAACCCACATAAAGAAGGTGAATACTAAATTATCACAGCAGAAATTAGCGCTTACAGCGCTAGCTGCGTCTACATAGGGATGCCAACTAGAGTATGCGAGATCCCTTTATACACAGGTAATACAAAGCATAATAGCCTATAAAGCTAGGATATACCATACCCGCAGTAAGCTAAAAGGGGTAGTATAGGGGGTAGTAAAGGTATTTATAAGGGAACAGAATAAATGCTTAAGGCGGGTTATAGGGGCGTATAAGGCAATGCTAGTAACACTCTTAGAGATAGAAGCAGTAGTACTGCTAGTGAATCTGTACCTTAATTACATTAAATAACAATTCCACTAAAGACTTAAGGATAGTAGCATAGGCAAGAAGATATAGCAGGCCTGTAATTTAATAGCATTGTAGCTACAATGCTAAGGAAGAGGCCGCTAACGTAATCGCTATAAGGCGTTTCCTAATGCCCCCCCCCCCCTCCCTGGCAGCCTTATAGCTAAACAGGAATTAGAGAGGGAGTGGGAAAAACAGTAGATCTGGCAGAGGCATAAGGCTTAGGTGAGAAAAGGACAGGCAAAAGCAATAGCAGTAAACAAGGAACCTAACTTTAAGAGCATAAAAAAGATAGCAAAGCTTTATAATAGCCTGCTTAAGCATAAATCTACAGCCCTAGTTTAGCTTTAAACGGAAAAAATAGGGCTAAATGCCTTCCTCTACAACAGACAGGTGCCTAAGGTAACTTCACTAATATGCTAATACTAGGGAGAAGACAAGGATATCTACCACCTTATCCTGTTATGCCTAAAATATAACCATCTAAGACCGATTCCAGTAGTGCCTGTAATAAGAGATCTATAGGAACTTAGGGCAGCACTTAACAATAAAAAGCTAGCACTAAATATCATAAAGTAGGTGCTTTTAACTGGGCGACTTCAGCAGTACAGGTTGGCAGAAGAGCTTAGTAAGGCATAGCAGATACGCAATAACAAGGCTAAGAAAGGGACCAGAGGCAATAGAAATAACAGGATAGAGGAGGAAGAGCCGGACTAGAAGGGGAGGTGCTTATAAGGGGTTTTTACTAACATACTAACCTTTTATATAAAGCACAACCATACTTCTATTATTGTCTGCAGTTCCGGGGAACTGGCAGATATCTTATACTAATGGTTGGAAATAATAAAGACTTTATATCAAAGGCTTAGCGGGAGCTATATGGAAGAATATGGGTTTTCTCCCCTATCTTAGGGTTTTTCCTATATTAAGAAGTTAGTTGATGAACTAGTTAGTGGCTCTAGCTACCTAGCGTACATGAATATATAACTCTGCTGGTCTAAATGGTCTTATTCCCACCCTTCTAGTCTTTGGAACCTATCTAAGGATAACGAATGATTCCCCCCTGAGCTTTACGGTTGCCTAAAGAGCTAAGATACTTTGAAAAGCAATAGATAAAGCAAGACGTAGTCTTATAAGACGCCAAGTCCATAATGCTCTTAATACCTACAACGGCCTAATAACCCTGCCTATACACACTCTTCCTTTAAATTCTAATGTACGAGTTTATCGCGAAAAAGGCAAATAAACTAGCCCCTATAAGCTTCTCTTAATAGAAGGAGAGACTTGCATTATTAAGATGCCTTATGGCCCTATAAAGTTTCAGTCTATGGTTATTAAACCGTATATAACCTTGCTAGAGGTGGAATCTTCTTACAAGGAAGACCCGGTTTATAAGGAAGACCCGGTTTAAGGTAATGAAAATCACGAAAACCCCCTGAATAACCTAATAACTCCACTATAAAGAGAACGTGGAAGACCCCGGAAACACCCTTAAGCAGAGGCTTTTCTTACTAAGAAAGAAAAGGCCGATTTTTAACTTATAATTAACCTCTGTGCATAAGGAAAAATCAATATACCTAGAGAACCTTTTGAACTCTCTAATAAAGCAGAGATTAATGCTTTGCTAGCAAGGAATATGTTCGAATTTATGAAATTTAACCTGCAAAGGCATGGAGGCAAAAGACTCTTTAGCTTGTAAATAGTAAGAAAAGTTAAAGGCAAGGCAACTAACTCCTTGTATAAAAAGTCACAATGTGTTATCCAAGGCCATAGCGACCGTAGGAAAGAGGTTATTCTCACGCAGTCCCTAACAATTTAGAGAGCTAGTTAAAGGCTTATTATTGCCCTTGCTCCCTTATTAAAAAAGGAAGGCATTATGGTTTAGCTAAGGGATATTACCCAAGCATATATGCAGTTACAAACAAAGCTAAATCGCACAATTCTTGCGAAGCTTCTAGCACAAATTGCACACCTTTACCCGCCAGACGTCATTATAGTCATAATTAAGCCGCTATACGAAATAGCAGAGGCTGGCATACATTAGTAGTCGACGTATTTTAATCATTATCGTCAGAGACTATAGATAATAACCTCTACATATAACCCTTATCTTCTTATTTCTTCTAGCAAAAGCTCGTGTTTTAAAATCATTAGAATACAGACTAATAATACCTTAGGACTTAGCAATGCTGAGTTTTTTAATTGCAAAGAGGTTAAGTTAAAAAACGCTGAATTCCTTGTAAAGCTAAAAGAGAGGTTGACGATTTTAACACCATTAATGTTCAACGGTTGCATTTTAAGCGAAGTTAACAATAACACCTTCTTTTTATAACAAAAGGAATAAGGAAGAAAGCTATCACAAGTTAATAACCCAACTGACCAAGCGAAATATGTCGAACAGCGAGCATAAGGAGCGTATATTGCTCTGATATATTAACCTAAAGCATCTTACGATCTTTCTGTTGCCGCCCAAGTCTAACATCCAGAATCCAATAATGTTTTAAGGCTTAATAAAAGACTTTAATAGCAAATTAACAATTAAGACCATGGACTTTAATATATATCTCTCTCGCTAGAAAACGCCGCTCTTTATGTCTTTATTAACGGTTCTTTTGCAAACAATAAAGACCTTAGCTCTTAACTAGGCTATGTAATCATCCTAGGCAATGAAAGGAAGGATGACAATACCTCTGAATTTACCCTTAGAGGAAATATCATAATATACAGCTTAATAAAATTAAAAAGAGTCACAAGAAGTGCATTAGCTTCCGAGCTATATGGGATGGTTTAAGGTGTTAATATTACCTACACAATAAGCACTACTCTAAATATCATTACTAACCGATTAAACAAGCCGAAAATTCTAATAATAATATGCACTAACTCTTTCTTGCTATACGAATGCATTGTTAAGCTAGGGATAATAAAGGAAAAGAGGCTAATAATTAATATTATGGCTTTACAGTAGTTATATAAAAGGAGGGAAGTGGCTGAGATACGCTGGATTAATAGCAATAATAATCCTGCAGATGCAATGACAAAAGCTTTACTAAATAAAGCTCTTAAGACCTTTATAACAAAGAATGAAGCCTGAATCCGTGTGGAAGGATAGGTTAAAAGACCTGTTGCGAGAATTGCCGCGAGAGCCGCCGCCGGAGCCGCCGAAGAATGAAAAAGTCCTAATTCCTTACCAAATCTAACGACAAATTAAGCACCTAATAAAGAGCTTAAATTCGATGAATTCGAACGCGATTATAAGCGCCCAATTTAGTAGGATTGAACGCGGGAATTACACTCTTTAGCCCCCCCCCCCCCACAACACTCTTTACCTCCACAACCATTCGGCCTGGACTAACAAAAGTCATTCATTTAAAGGATGTTTTTCGCTTTATTACTTATTTATTAATATCTAATTATTTGGGGCGTTTTATGCATTTTTTAGAGCGATTCCTCTTCTTCTTTAACAGAGAGAGAATTTACAAGTGTCGGAATCGCTTATATAGATAATAGAAGGGATACGCCGCATTAACCAGGAATTATGGGTTGCATACAGAATACACGCACCCTAATTAGCTAGATCACAGGTCATGTGACCTGGGGCCGTACCGTGGCCACAACACCACACCTCCGTATTATAGCCTGCTTCTTCCCCTCTTTTAGAGACATAGATGAATTGAATATTGAACCCCCCCCCCTACATTTGTGCTGCAGCATACTTGTAACCTGAGCGCTACCAACAGAAGGCATTATGGCTTAGTTAAGGGATATTACCTAAGCATATGTATAGTTATAAATAAAGCTTAATTATATAATTCTTGTAAAGCTTCTAGTATAAATTGCATACCTTTACCTGCTAGACGTTATTATAGTTGTAATTAAGCTGCTATACGGAATAGCAGAGGCTGGCATACATTAGTAGTCAACGTATTTTAATTATTATTATTAGAGATTATAAATAATAACCTTTATATATAACCCTTATTTTCTTATTTCTTTTAGTAAAAGCTTATGTTTTGGAATTATTAGAATATAGACTAATAATACCTTAGGACTTAGTAATACTAAGTTTTTTAATTATAAAGAGATTAAGTTAAAAAACGCTAAATTCCTTGTAAAGCTAAAAGAGAGGTTAATGATTTTAATACTATTAATGTTTAATAGTTATATTTTAAGTAAAGTTAATAATAATACCTTCTTTTTATAATAAAAGGCATAAGGAAGGAAGCTATTATAAGTTAATAACCCGACTAACTAAGCGAAATATGTTAAATAGCAAGCATAAGGAGTGTATATTGCTCTGATATATTAACCTAAAGCATCTTATAATCCTTCTATTACTGTCTAAGTTAATATCTAGAATTTAATAATGTTTTAAGGCTTAATAAAAGACTTTAATAGTAAATTAATAATCAAGACCGTAGACTTTAATATATATCTTTCTTACTAGAAAACGCTACTTTTTATATCTTTATTAACGGTTCTTTTACAAACAATAAAGACTTTAGCTCTTAACTAGGCTATGTAATTATCCTAAGTAATAAAAGGAAGGATAATAATACCTTTAAATTTACCCTTAGAGGAAATATTATAATATATAGCTTAATAAAATCTAAAAGAGTTATAAGAAGTATATTAGCTTCTAAGCTATATAGGATGGTTTAAGGTATTAATATTGCCTATATAATAAGCACTACTTTAAATATTATTACTAACTGAATTAATAAGCTAAGAATCCTAATAATTATATATACTAACTCTTTCTTACTATATAAGTATATTATTAAGCTAGGGATAATAAAGAAAAAGAGGCTAATAATTAATATTATAGCTTTATAGCAGTTATATAAGAGGAGGGAAGTAGCTAAGATACGCTAGATTAATAGTAATAATAATCCTGTGAATATAATAATAAAAGCTTTACTAAATAAAGCTCTTAAGACCTTTATAATAAAGAATAAAGCCTAAATCCATGTAAAAGGATAGGTTAAAAGACCTGTTGTGAGAATTGCTGTAAGAGCCGCTGCCAGAGCCGCTAAAGAATAAAAAAGTCCTAATTCCTTACTAAAGTTAATAGCAAATTAAGCGCCCGATAAAGAGTTTAAATTTAATAAATTTGAACACGATTATAAGCACCTAATTTGGTAGGATTGAACGCGGGAATTACACCCTTTGGCCCCCCCTACAACACTCTTTGCCCCCATAACCATTCGGCCTGGACCAACAAAAGTCATTTATTTAAAGGATGTTTTTTCGCTTTGTTACTTATTTGTTAATATCTGATTATTGGGGCGTTTTATGCATTTTTGAAGCAATTCCTCTTCTTCTTTAATAAAGAGAGAATTTGTAAGTGTCGGAATGGCTTATATAGATAATAGAAGGAATACGCCATATTAACTAGGAATTATAGGTTATATATAAAATGCACATACCCTAATTAGCTAGATTACAGGTTATGTAACATAGGGCTATATCGTAGCTATAACACTATACCTCTGCATTATAGCCTACTTCTTCCCCTCTTAGAGATATATAAATAAATTAATTATTAAACCCCCCCTCCTATATTTATACTGCAGCATACTTGTAACCTGAGCGTTACTAACAATAATATTATATGCTGCTATTACCTATTAAGCTAGTATATAGTAAGCGTCTTAAAACATCTGTCTTAGTACTATTATGTTATATACTGACCTAAAAACTAACCTTAGATTAATAAAATTAATTTTTACTCTAAAGCTATAGAGGAAACTTATGCTAATTAATAATTTTAGTTTTAGATTTAGCATAACATTTATGGTTACTATAAAGTAACCTTAGATGTTTTTTCCTCTTATAATTCCTAAAACATAAAAGTTAAAAGTAGCCCTTTTTATAATAATAAAGGCTAAAGCTACTCCTATTACTAGTTTTAGGTCTTGCTTTTCCTACTTTATATTTATTTTATATTACTAAAGCTATTATTTGTTAGCTAAAATTAATAATGTTTTAGTATCTACACAGATTATATAGTCAGGTCCCTTATTATAGAATTAAATCAGCATTTTAAGGAAGGTATTTATTTACTTCTTTCCCTTAATATTAATCTCCTATAGTCTAAATACTATCTTAATTACCTAGTCTTTTTATAAACCTTCTATTAAAATTAGCTTATTTAAACTCTAAGTTATAGTGTCTTATATAACATTAACTTTAGTTATAAAAGCTTTAATAATTTCCTTTTCTTCCTTAGGTTCTTCCTGCCTTCTTCTATTAGGAGCCTTTATTTTACTAGTCTTTATAGTTAAAAAGGTAGGATTCTCTTAGTTTAAGTCTCTCTCCTCTGCTATATAAAAAGCACTAATAAAATTAAATTTAACCTTCCTGTTGGTAACGCTTAGGTTACAAGTATGCTGCAGCACAAATATAGGGGGGGGGGGGTTTAATAATCAATTTATTTATATCTTTAAAAGAGGGGAAGAAGCAGGCTATAATACAGAGATATAGTGTTGTAGCCACGTTACAGCCCCAGGTTACATAACTAATAATCCAGCTAATTAGGGTGTGTGTATTCTGCATATAACCTATAATTTCTAGTTAATATGGCGTATTCCTTTTATTATTTATATAAGCGATTCTAACACTTATAAATTCTCTCTTTATTAAAGAAAAAGAGGAATCGCTTTAAAAAAATACATAAAACGCCCTAAATAATCAGATATTAATAAAC
>AFQZ01001018.1:0-18965 GCA_000222935.2 Aciculosporium take MAFF-241224
CAAAGCCCCTCACCCTACAAGAGCCAACAACAACAACTCATACCAGTTAACAATGAGCAAAGCCCCCCACCCTACAAAAGCCAACAACAACAACTCATACCAGTTAACAATAAGCAAAGCCCCTCACCCTACAAAAGCCAACAACAACAACTCATACCAGTTAACAATGAGCAAAGCCCCCACCCTACAAGAGCCAACAACAAACAACTCATACCAGTCAACGATGAGCAAAGCCCCCTAGCGGATCAGCAGATGAGCCATCGTGTTCGGCACGCGTACAGCTTTCCGTCGGGACCATGCCTGGACGCCGCCGCCGCCGCCGCCGCCCGCCCGCCCAAGAGCGTTCGTCTCTATACTTGTATGCGCACAGACTCCTCTGCACCGTCTGTTCAGGCACAATCCGTCCCCTTCCCCTCCCCCCTCCTCCTTCTGCTCCTCCTCTTCGTCTTCCTCCTCTTTCTTACCCGCACTAGACTCGGGCGTCTACGTACATGCAAAAACATGTACACATAAAAATACATGTACACAAAATCACATAAACACACAAAATCTCATACCCAAAATCACACAAACACACACACACACACAATAGACCCCTGTCTCGCCCACAATCGCCATCTCGGACAGACGCTCCAAGCCGACCACCCAAGAAAAGGACGCATCCAACGGCAATGAGCCGTCGTGCAGCGCAATCAACCCAACACGCAAAACCCGTACATCACCAATGACAAAAACGACACAACAAGAAGTCGACCTGATTCTGTCAACACGGCAGAGCCCTTCATTACGTACAGCGCCGGGCCCCTTATTATGCTCGCTCTGCCACTGTGCCCACGACGACGGGTCACGGCATCATGTATGTAGACGCTATCAAGGATGAAACCATGTATATAAGAAAACAAGCCCAATGCCCAGAGTATGACCCTTCCCGCAACACTTGTGATGGAGTAGGGAGAACAAAAAAGAGAGAGAGAAAAAACATGAAACACTGCATTCATTCCTTCATCATGGGCGGCAGACCCTTCTCGATGTTTCGGCCTCTTTCTTGTACTGCCATATCCGGTCTCAAACGAATAGAGAGAGAGAAAAAAGCATCCCTTTCTCGCCACCTCCCAACTTATCCCGTTTGCGCATAATTGCGACGCTTCTACTTCGAGCCGGCCCCCTAAATCCCTTGGTGCCGTCCTGTGTTGCCATAAAACGCCAGCACACTCCAAGTCGCCTTCTCCAACCCTTCCAATCGAAAAGGAAAGACCAGAAACAGGCGCGTTGCGGTGAAAATACAACGGGAAACAGATGGAATGTAAAATGAAAAAGTACAAGGCCACGGCACGTGCCAGGGTTCAGAAGAATTTGGCCATGGCCCTGCTCAGGTCGATAAAGTCCACCGGTTTCGTCACATAGTCGCTGAATCCCGCCGCCGCGCACTTTTCATGCACATCTGACATGACATTGGCCGACAAGGCAATGATGGGCATCTTGGCCAAGTTGCTGGACTTTTCCCACCGTCGTATTTCACGACATGCTTGGTAGCCATCCTTGCGAGGCATGTGAAGGTCGCACTGCGGGGAATGACTTAGTCTTGGAGATGTCAAGAAACAAAAGAAAAAAGAAAAAAAGAAAAGAAGCAAGGAAAAAAAAAAGGAAAAAAAAAAGGAAAAAAGGAAAAAAGGAAAAACAGGCGAGGGCGTACAACATACCAGGATCAAAGAGTAGTACTGATGAGGCTTGGACAGCACAATCTCCGTGCACTCGACACCATCAACCGCAACCTCGACATCAACAGCAATCTTCTTGAGATACTTTTTGAGCACTTTTTGATTCACGGGATTGTCCTCGACGAGCAAAACTCTGTACCCCTTGTTGCCCATGCGTCTCTCGATTTCCAGGTAGCTGGCCTTTTGGCTCTCCACCATCTGCTGCGCTGTCGACCGGTTCCTGTCGACGCTCAAGTCCTGCACTTTATCGGGGTCGAAAATCACGGCAAACCTCGACGGTTTCACCGGCTTGTAGATAAACGTAACCATGTTGGCCGACACCAGTCTTTCCTGTTTGGTGTCTTTTGCCAGCTTCAGCACCTCTTGTCGTTGCACCGAATCTGTGAGCACCACAATGGCTGTGCCTCCAAACTTTTTCGATTGAGTGATTTGACCCATCGCATCAATAATGGCTTCGGGGGAGCCCGGGTTTAGGACAACGTGTGTAAACGTGCCTGCGTCACCTCCACCGCCAATGTAGGGCTCGGCTTCCTCAACAGTGGCAATGGCCGTAATCCGATGCGGCACGTCCTTTGGCAGCGTCATCTCGATGTGCTTCGTCGTGGCCTCGCGGCTGTGGTGTTGCGGACAGACGATAAGGATCGAGTACTTTGGTGGCCGCGAGGTGCCCGTTTGCACCGACTTTGCACTTCGGCACGGCCCTCCCCTGTCTGAAGGTATCTCCAGAGTCATGTCGCTCACGTCCTGCCCGCTGGCCTTGGCGGCTTCGCTGAAGCGCGCCAATCCGGCATTTCCCGACACCGATGAAGACGACACGCTGACACGTCTCATCAGACGAGCTTGCGCCTCAGAGCTGCCAGTGGTGGCGGCGGCCGCGGCCGCAAGAGCAGACAAGGAGTCCGAAAATGGTGTACTTGGGGTTGCCTGGAAAATCCCATCTTCCTTGGCGCCGTCGTGTCTTGGGGCATCCACGATGGGCCTCGCCTGGCTCGGCGAAAGGATGCTTTCCAGAAATCCTCGTCTCGAGGCGAGCGGATCAGCAGCCTGCGTCGACGAGGCTGCTGGGCTAGGATACTTGTTCGGGTGGTCTGCAGCCGACGGCAGTGTGAACTTTGCGGTAAAAGTAAACGTCGACCCCTTTCCAGGCACGGCAGCGCCCTCCATCTTGCCGCCATGAAGCTCCACGAGTTGGCGTGAAATCACGAGACCGAGGCCGCTTCCACCATGCTGTCTGGTACTGCTGCCGTCAATCTGACTAAAGGGCTTGAAAATCAATTCCGCCTCCTCCTTGGTAAAACCCCTTCCCGTGTCGGTAATGGCAAACTCAAGCATAATGTCATGCTCGTCGCCAACCGCAGCGCCATCGCCGTCGTTGTCGCCGTCGCCTTTTGTGTATACCTTGCATCGACTAAATACTTCGCCCTTTGATGTGAACTTGATGGCATTGCCAATGACGTTGAGCAATACTTGGCGTATGCGCACCTTGTCGCCCTTGACCCATGCGGGAACATCTGCCTCAATGAGGTAGTTGAGTTCGAGACGCTTCGCAATGGCCATGGTCGACACAAGCTCGTTGACATCTTCAATCAGAGATCGCGTGTGAAACCATTCATGCTTGAGCTTCATCATGCCGGCGTCTACCTTGGACAAATCGAGAATGTCGTTGATAATCATGATGAGGCTGTTGGCGCTCATCTGAATCGTGTTGGTGTAGTCTTGCTGTTCGTCGTCCAGCGTGGTATCCTGCAGAAAGGTTACCATGCCCGAGATTCCAATCAGTGGCGTTCTGATCTCGTGCGACATGTTGCTCAGAAATCGTCCCTTTGATTCCATGGCTTCCTTGAGCTTCTTCTCCAGGAGTTTATGGTCATTGATGTCCGTTGCCGAACCAAAGTATGAGCTGGCACCGCGGCCGAAGTCGAACGTGTCAATTTCGACACAACGAATCAGATGCCACCGGTAGTCGCCAGTTTTGGACCGAAGGCGGACCTCGGTGGTGTAGGACGGACGCCCGCTCGTGTCTGTCGCCACCTTGATGACGCCCTTTCGTGCCAGCTCACCAAGTTCCGTGGTGGGAAGTGAATACGCCGACTCGCTGCCAGAACTGCTTGTTCTCGATAGCGCCAGTTGTCCATCACTCAGCGTCGAGTCACCCGCCGCCGCCGCCGTTGCGGCTGCCGACGACGACGACGACGACGACGGATGCAACGTCTCGCCATCGGCTCTCGGCGTGGGAATGGTTGATTTGCACGAACGCAATGTGCCTTGGTTGGCGGCCTCATCCGTGGCCGGTGAGGATGCATCGCAGCGTTTTCTGACGCGATCGACGGGAATACGGCATCTTACTAGGTCATCGGGATGCACATGGTCCATAAATCCCAGACCAAGCGCATCGTCAAAACTCTGGCCCGTGTAGGAGAGCCATTGATCGTTGGCAAACGTGATGCCGTCATCCTCCGTAGCGGTGAAAATAATTTGCGGAATGAGATTAGCAAGCAGTCGATGTTTTGCCTCGGACGCTTCGATTTCTTCCTGCCTTGCCGCCTTGAGCTCGGCAATATGCTGATCATGTATGTCCATGTACGAGCCCAGAAACTGCATAATCACGCCTCTCTTGTCCTTGGAGGCCACCGCTCGCGCGTAAAACCAGCGGTACGCTCCATCAAAGCGCTTGATGCGTACACTCCGAGAAAACTGTTCCCCGGTCCGCAGCGAGTGGCCCCACGCTTTGAGATAGCCCTCCTTGTCATCCGGATGAATGCTGCCCCAGGGATCTGCCGAGAGATCTGCAACCGTTTGTCCCCGATATGACAGGAACCGACTATTCACCCATACCGTCTCTCCTGTTTGGGGCAGAGAAACAAACACGTGAGCAGGTAGCGAGTCGAGAATGAGGCCCTTGAGTCGGTCCGAGGGAGGAGGCATGTCGCCTGCCATGGATGACAGCGAGCCACTCCGAGGCGGCGCCGAGGGTGTATGCGGCACCTTTGTCGACAGACTTGAGCTTGGAGGAAGGGACTGAAACGTTGACGCAAAATCAGCACCATAGCTATGCAACACAGTGTGATGGGCATGATCCGCCTTGCCAAGGCCGGGTTTCTTATTGCTGGTTGCTGTCTGGCTCAATGTGGTGGTCTCGACGGAGGAATCCATCACACCATCCTGGCCGCTGGACAGGCCGCCATCTTTTGAGGCATTGGCTGATGAGCTAGAGCCTGCAACCTCAAAGTAACCGCCGGCGGCCACTTGTTCTGGGCTGGAGACTTCGTGATCAGACTTCAGGCCCGAGAGGGACGAGCTTCGCTTTTCAACGCCGCTAGGAGAGCCCTCCTTGGATGCCATACGTGCCCGCTCCTTTACAGGTGTCAAGACTTCTTGCCTCGAGGTAAGCTTTTGCTTGCTGGCAAAGTAACTCTCCACGGCCTGCGAACCTGCCGAAGGGCTGCCGAGAGGCTGTCTTCTGTCCATGAGATGGCTCAAGGAGCCATGTTCCCACCCGGGCGTGGCCATGGGAGACGCAGTTGCGCTTTTTGAAATGGCAGAGTAATCGCTGGGGCTCGTCATGCTTCCGCCGAGGGATTGCTGTCGCGTCGCATTTGGCGCCAGTAGCATGCCACTTTCGAGATGAGCAAAAGGCGCGACCGCGCCGAAACCGGTGATTGACGGCCTCCGCCGCCGGATTCCAGCCAACTCCGTTTCGAGGTTACTGTAATGGCGACTGAGAGAGAAGGAAGTTGCCATGTGTGGCGCCAGGCGTTCTAATGAATGCCGCAGGTTAGTTGGGTAAGGTATGATGGGGCTGAGGATGGAGAGAATTGCAATCGGCGCCGATTCGCTCGGTTTCAGCGCCTCTGACGGCGTGTCACGACCAGACACGGGTGGATTCTTGCCATCAGGTGAGCTGTCGTTTTTGGCCCGCGGCTGCGACTTGGATTCCAACGCCGAGGCATCGAGCCGGAAGGACCGCATGGGCTTAGACAGCAGGACGTGCTTCAAAGGCACATGGAGTACGGTCCAAGAGTTGTCGACGCCGATTGCCTGGGGCGGGCGCATCCCGGTGTAGCTGGACGGAGGAGATCCAGGATTGAAGGAGTCTTCGTCAACCATGGCATCCGTGAAGAAGGGGTTCTCTTTTGGATCGTTTCGAATGGCGGGCGAGGGAGCCGGGGATTGCGACCAGGGAGACGGTGGCGTCTGCTCATATTCTTCGTACTTGGGTGTTGGTGGTCGGCGATGCTCGTCATCATCGAGACAGGAAGTAAACGTTTTGGCCTTGTCGGCACCACCACCACCTTTGCTGCGTAAAGTCCCAGGCAAGAGAGATGATAGCTTGGAGACGGAGTCGGTCCGTTGCTTTCTAGGCCGCTTCGAATCCGAGCCGTGCCCCTTGAGACCGGCCCTGTGATGATCATTTCCTTGGCCCGGATCGGAGTCGGTTCTTGGGAGATATGGATACGTTCGCGTCAAGGCCACGGGATGGCCACGCTCAAGCACCCGCATGACGCCCGCGTGGTCGATCAAGGGATCGGCTTCGTAGTCCAGTGCCTGTAAGACGGGCAGGACGCGACCCTGGCCCTCATAACGTGCGAGAAACGGTGTCTCCCAGCTCGGGATCTGTTGCTGCGCATCGGCAGCTGCATCATGCTCGTGCAGTGCATCCTTGTTCAGTTTGACATGGTCATCTTTGAGTTCCGCCGCAACGCGAGGCGAAGGATACTGCGTCTTGCTCCTCGTCAAATTCGCCGGCCTTTTCGGCGGCCCAAGGGGAATTCGCTCTTGTGCTTCTGGCCTGTTGTTCTCAAAGGCAGTAAAGGAATGACGACTTCGGATATCCGGCCGCGATAGGCTCGCCGAGCCAGGCGTATTCGCGTCGTCGGGTGCGGCCAACCCGTCAGAGACAGCCTCGTACTCGCTGCTTGGAAAAGCACTGCTCCCGTTCGCCATGTATCCTAGACTGAGCTTGTCTTCCTGATGCGTATTGAACGTGGCTCTCTGGCCCCAGGGAACATTTTCGACATCGGTCGTGTCGGCCGGAACAGCCAAGGTGACCCTCTCGGCCTTGTATACATCTCTCATGATTTGGACGACCGTGTCCCACCAGGCATCCAGTCCAGGCTCGGCCGACAGCATTAGAGACAAATCATAGAGATTAGGGGTAGGAAAGTCAAAGTTGCGGGGGTATTCCGAGGTCCCTGTGGGTCCAAAAGCAAAAGTCGACGCGGGCGTTGAGGAATCTGATAGCACTCGGTCTAGAACCGCGCGACGTTCAGACGAAGGTGTCGCCAGCTGGCGCGACAGAGGGCTCATGGGCGGAAGCGTCATGAATCTGGAGAGTTGGTGAGAGACGCCTGGCATTCGCGGGAAGGGATACGAGGGGGTATGCGCAGTGGCAGCGGGCGTCATACCACCTCGCACGGTGTTGCCAGATTCTGTCGATGCCGTGGTCAGGGTGGCAGTAAGCATTGGCGACGTCATGGTAGCGCTCTCCTCGGAAATGGGGGACACTCGCGTCTTTTCAGGTTGTGCCGCGGACAGGCCTCTGGCAGAGAGGTCACGGAGCTCGAGATCGCGGGCCAGCCTGGCACGGTAGTCGTTGAGCTGCAGCTGAGACGAGGCCTTGTCGTCGAAATTCTGCGCCGACACGTCCGTGGCAGACGAGCTCTCTGCCGCCTTGTTCTGGCGGGCGACGGCTCGGCCATCATTGTGGCTCTGTCCTTCTGAGCGTTGCCACTCTCGCTGGCCCCTGGGCGATGGGTCTGACGGCGAAGAGAAGGGGTAGCCGGGGCGGCGTTGTGCCATTATGCCGTGCGCATCCCCAGTCGACATGGCGGCTGCTCCAGCTGCTGCTCGTGCTGCTTCGGCTTCGGCTTGGGCTTGGGCTTGGGCTTCTTCTCCTTGTTCGGCTCTGGCTCTGGCTGGTTCTGCTACGACTCGAATCATGTCCGCACTCAATCCATCTCTCGGCGAGTCGCTCGTGTCGGCTCGCTTGTGCCTTGTTGGTGACGTCAAGGAGGAGACGGATGAGGCAGTGATGAGGGTCGAGGCACCAGCCGCAGCGCCTGTACGCGACGATTGCGCTCGCAAGGGATCGGGACGAGTCGAGGATGGTTCGAGAGGAGTGCTCGCTAAAGGATCACGGCTTTGCATGCCTCATGTGAGAGGGCGCGAGGTTGGTTGCAAGTCGAGGCGGCAAGCGGATACGTGCATGAGGTCACAACCAGGGCGGCCTTGGTGGTGTCGGGTGCTGCGTGCTGTGTGTGTGCCGTGTTGGGTGCTGCGTGCGTGCTGTGTGTGCTCCGGGCCATGTACCATGTGCCGCGTACCAGCTGGGGGACATGTACAGTACACATGGGCAGTAGGCACAGTCGGCTTAGGTACGTGCTATGCACGTCGTCAGCAACGGGTGCTCCTGCCCGCCGAGATCAACTGCTGCTCGGGCCAACAGGTCTGGTGGCTGCAGGTGGCCAGCCAGAAAGACCAGCGGACGGACGCCTGGCGAGAGCGGCCTGGCAGCGCGAGAGCCCCGGCGACTCAGCAAGGAGACCCCAGGCACCAGGCGCAGACAGACAAAGAGGCACAGGTCGCCGAAGGGTCGACCTGAAGCGGCTGCGCACCCGGCGGATGGCGGGCGGGCGGGCTGGCAACAGCAGTGATGGATGGGATGTCTGGTTTGGATTGGGTCAAGCCAGGTGTCGAACAAGACCAATGTCGTCGATGTCGGCAAGAGAAATCGCGTCGGGATGGAGAAGACGTGCCACGTCTGGTCTTGTTGGCAAAAACAAACGGTCAAGATGGATGGATGTTGGAAGCAGTAGATTAGGTAGGCAGGTAGCTAGAGGCAGGTAGCTAGAGGCAGGGAAGAAGCAGTCGAGGCAGGGGGGACGCCGGACGGGTAGCCACAAGCTTTGGCAGGACATTGACGATGGATGACAGCGCAAGGGAGGGTAGAACCGGTACGTACGGTGGCTGGCCACGGCAGCCTTGCTGCGCAGGAAATAGTGAGCTCATGTTGCATCATCTCTGGTCACGTCGGGTCAAATACGGGCCAGCCACGCCCCACTGGACTCGACCAAGACTGAGACGACGACGACGCCCACAGATTGTCCTTTTTTCTTTTCCTTCTTCTCTTTCTTTTCTTCTTCTTCTTCTTCTTTTTTTTATTATTACTATTACTATTACTATTACTGTCACTATTACCATCACCATTATTACTAGTGTTATTTTTGTTATTATTTTTATTCTTCTCTGCAATAAAAGACGTTTGAGCTGCTTGTGGCCCCATTATAGGCAAGGCTAGACATGTATTTGCATTCATCCTTGCATCTTTGAATGTTTCGGCCCACGCCAGGGCAACGGGAAGGAGCCCTGCCAGTGAGGTCATATCGGGCCCGACTGGACGTTGGGAAGGCACGCAAGTCCCCATGGACAGTCGATATTGACGTTCCAGGTAGACGTTTCGTACTTACCTAACCTAACCAATGGAGCTACATACCTCAGGCAGGTACAGAGCTCTGTAGGGACAACGACTAGACATGGCATTCCGCTCGGGCGACACAGCTTTTCTTCCTGGCACATGACTGCACACATCATACATACGTAAAGTGAAGCAAAAAATGCTTCCTTTCCTCCATTGCCCCATGTGCCCAGGGCGAGCGGCGCTCCCGACACGGACTGCAAGTGTGGCATGTGTGGTATCTGACGTCTGCAGAGCAGGGGACAGGCCCCCCGAATGGGAGGAGCGGAGCCCAGAATCCAATGTCTGATGTCACACTATGACGTAGCTGTTGGGCACGGACCAGTGGCGCCAGCTGTCGACACTGGCGACAGCTTGCCTTGCAGCCAGCTGCTGCTGGAATTGCCTCCTTCTCCTTCTCTGCCTCGCAGACATGTGGACTCGCCGCTTAGGAAATAGAAAGGAACATAGGAGGACATGTGTCCGACTCGACCCGCCACCCGCATCTGCTCCTCACCATGTACGAGGGAAACAGATAGACAGAATCTCAAGCCCGAGATTCAAGCTTGAGGAATGCGTACCGCCCCGGCAAACAATCTTGGAAAAAGGCTCACCCGGGAGGGCGGCTAAACGTCAGGTACAGGTACATGTGTGCACACGTGTCTTTGCCTGTTGGCCCTTGACCAAAACCTTGCAGCAGAGACCTCAGCAATGCCAGCATCGCTAGTTGGTAATGGTTGCATGCATGTGCCGACACACAATACGTGAATACACAAAGCCGAGGTGACGGGACGAAAAGGCTTCCGGCAAAATGGCGTGCTATGGACAAGATGCGGCCGTATCCTCAACCATGTGCTGGCATGGCCGCGGCTGGTCGCGAGATGGGACACTGCAAAGCGCAAAGTGCCATCCTGACCTTCCCAGTTGCGCGACGAGCAGAGGTCATCTTTGAGTCACAAATGAGCGACGAAACTTGCATGGGGACGGAATAGAAGCCGCCGCAGCGCTATATGCATTTTTGGACAAATGTCCGTGGCTAGGCATTCCGATCTGTCATGCGACCATGCAGACGCGGTTCGGCAGCCAGGACGCCAGCCGATTCCCGACAAGGTACTGCCTCCTTGACAGCTTGGGCAGACGAAGCCAAGATGAGCAGCAGGCCATTTTTGCTGCAGCCCTGTGCAGAAAAGACGTTGCGGATGCCCTCCTTTGTACAAATGCGTCTGGAATGACGAGGAAATTTCAATGGAATCTCAAAAGGCCAATTTGAAAAGCATGTTCTGCTCATGGTTGTAGGGCGGCCGCGGGGTGTTTGACCTGAGGAATGTCACAACGGGCTTCGTCCTCGTCGTCCACTTTTCAAAATGCGCCAAGGTGCATGGATTTTAGCTCCGTGTTGCTGGGCTCAAGGGGGCGATCCTGACTGCATCCAGTGTCACCGGATGGATATACGTGTTGGCTGTAAGCCGTTCATCGTTGTATTCGGCCAACAAAACCTGCAGAGTGTTTTGAGACAAGGACAACACGACACCTGGCCGGCCGAGACAGGGTATCGAGGCCATGCCATGAAGAAGAAGAACAACAACAGACGGGTTTCATCAACATGACAGCAAGGCGGTATGCTGTTCTTGCCGCCACGTGGCTTCCTCGAGCTTCTGTACCGTCAATAGCAATCGGTCGAGTCGGTTTTGCTTGCTTTGCTTGCAAGTGACTTGCCAACCCTTGCTTGGGTAAAGAGAGTTGGTTGGTCATATGTAGGTTAGGTACCCAACGTTCGCACTATTGTACATGTTCCATCCGCACCGTCATGCCGGATTGCGTCAGTGGCGACCATCCGGCATCCCACGTCCTCCGATACCAGGCGACCGTCGAGTCTTGGCAAGGATGGCAACCACCAACGCTGAAAGGCTGACAAAATGGTTACATGGACTGACGAGGCTGTATCGAGCCTACATGGTACATGAATGAATTCTCGTCCATGTATCATGCCCTGAAATACCCCACAGTGGCCGAGGGTCATGGCAAAAAAAGGTGACACTAAATGAAGGAATGATGCAGAGAGTGCGCCGTGTTGAGGCGTAGCTGTCGTGTGGGATAGCATTCTTTCATATACTCTTTTGATTCTGATCGACTGCTCGTGGCCGGGTCTGTTTCGTACTGCTTGACCATCTCTGTGCAAGTTTTCCACAGCTCAACGCGCCCAAGGTGCAAATAGTGAGACGTCGCAAACCAACATGTTTTACCTTGTCGATGGTCTGCACCGTGAGACATGTCAAGAAGGGTCCGTCAACTATGCTCAATAGTAATGAATACCCCAAGCACCAATCTCTACAACAAAGCCCTCCACCCCACATTAAATAGAGAGAAAGACAAGACCAAAGAAGAAAAAGGAGAAGAACAGGAACAGGAACAGCGGTGCCCGTGCCTCTCCCCAAAACAAGCAAAGTCATTACTTGGCAACACACAATCATATCTCATTACAGTCGCCCGTGGACACGAAATCACTCAGTGCCCGTCTCCACCCCCGCCAACCGGCCTCCTCACCGCAAAGCCCAACTTCTGCTTCTGAATCCTCGGCACCACCCCCGCCAGCACCACGACCGACGCCAACACGACGCCCCAGACGCCAATACCCAGCACGCCAGCCACATATTCCGTCTCCATGGCGGTGCAAACCGCCGTCAAGAGGAGGACAAGAAGCAGATAGCCGCTAAACCGGTGATACTTCCACAGCTTCTTCGCGCTATCGACCCCCCCGTACAGCCCCGGCGTGGCCCACATGGTGAAGCCGACAGAGTACTGCCCCAGGGCGACGGCCAGGGCGACGGCCCCGACGTAAGCGTGCGGGGAGTGGAAATGGGGCGCCCCAATGCGCAGCTTGTTGACCTGGATGATGACGACGCCGGTGACGAGCGCGGCAAAGGCGAAGAGGTTGAGACCGGCGTGGACGCGCTGCCCGATGAGCTTCTGCGGGGGCGTCGCCGTCGGCTGCAGGAAGAGGATGGACTGGACGAGGGTGAGGAGGGCGATTGTCATGGCGAGGGGGTGGCCGGAGAGGAAGATGAGGGGGTTCATGAAGATGTGGGCCCAGATGTTGAGGCAGAGGAGGATGATGCCTAGCTGGGCAATGGCGCCGGTTCCTAAAGCAAGGGGTTAGTCGTTGTGCGTATGATTTTGGGTCCTTTTCGGTCTGTTCTTTTTCTCCTTTTTCTCCTTTTTCTTTATTTTTCTTTATTTTGTGTTTCCTCTTCTTTTTTATCTTGGGGAAAAGAAAACCATCATTTGCTCTCCTCTCACCAATGAGACTGACTTGTAAACTTGCAAGAGGGAAACCGTGACAAAACCTACCGATAAATAAACTCTTCAGCATAGACGCCCCCTCGGGCAGAATAGCATCCCCCGGCCTTCCCAGAAGCGGCTCCGTCTCCTCGCTCGGCACCCGGCCCGGGAGGCCCGTTGCGCTGGCCATCTTTCAGCGTCGACGTGTTGTCTGTGTGTGTATGCGTGTGTGTGTGTGTATGTGTATGCGGGGTGCAAACTCGGGTGGAGACAAATTGGATCGGACCGGACCGAAGCAAGATGGTGAGACTAGAAGAAGAAAAAAACCGCGTTGCTGATTTTTTGCCCTCGGGGCCGCCAAAGAAATCGGCGCTTCAGTTTGGGCCTCGCCTGCCTCAGTATTTAGCGGGAGGAGCGCTCCGGCCTCGTACGTGCTGGTTGATGGAGGGAGTACGTACGTGTGTATGTATGTGTATGTATGTGCGTGTGCACTGTCTCTATGAGAATTTGCAACGAGACAAAAGCCGCTCGCGTGGGATTTTGATCACGAGGGGTGAGGAGAAGAGGAAGTTGAAGGTCGGGTAGGATCTATGACGAGTGTGTGTACCTGCCGGCGTACCTGCCAACGTACCTGCCAACGTACCTGTCGGCGTACCTGCCGGCGTACCTCCTGACGTACCTCCTGACGTACCTCCTGGCGTACCTCCTGGCGTACCTCCTCCTCCTGGAGTACCTCCTGGCGTACCTCCTGGCGTACCTCCTGGCGTACCTCCTGGCGTACCTGCTGGCGTACCTCTTTATCGGGTCGCAGAAAGTGGAATTGCTGACGGTTACGCGGGCCGTGAGTGGCTGGCTGGCTTGGGGACGCGCCCGCTGGCTGGTTGGTGGGGAAGGTGGCAGCCGCTTCGATTGACTGACTGGTCATTTGCTGGGATTTTTGAGCTGAGCTTGCTTGAGCCTGAGCTCGGGTCCACGGCTTTTTCCAGCCCGCCTCGGGAGTTCACCATAGTCTGTCCCCCGCCCATATCCTCGTCAAATTTGCTAGTCCAGCCTGCTCACACCACGTACTTCAGGAAACGAGTTCCAACACACACAAAGCCAATGCTTTATTTTCAGGCTTGGAGGACCGTAAACGAGCGAATATGAAACCACCAAGCACCCTATCGACAACAGTACAAAGCCTTCCTCACCCATACACCTCCGACAACACCGCAACATGTGTTCTCATCGAACCCCCTCACGGGCCGGGTGCCCTTTTTCGCTCCCCGCGACGACGTCCCTAAAAATCATCAAGGAGTCTTGCTCTTAACGAATCCATACAAGACTCGATGACAGCCAGCAGAGACGAAAATTACCTACCTGTTCAAGAACCAAAATTCACCTTGACAGAGGATGGACTGTCGATCGCGCCCCCTCCAGCAGCCGAGATGACTTTCCCCTCGGGAGACACCTCAATGTTGGCGACATGACGACCGCTGGCGTCCTGCACGCTCCTCTTTCCCGGCGACATGTCGAGGCCCAGATTGCCCGGATCGCCAGTCAACCCCGTGGAAAGCTTACCAAGGCTCCCTGCGCTGACGACCATGTATTCTGTGCCAAGGTTTAGGACCTCGACGTCCAGACGGGGTGCGCTCATGACGGGTGGTTTCGGTGGATAAGGATGGTGAGATTCCAGAAAAGTAAGATATCTCGACAGTGGGAGATGGTTGGAAAAAACAAGGGCTTGAGGAAAGGAAGAGAGGGGAGATTCAGGAGCAAGAGGCAGCATCAGGGCCGGTTATTTATAGTTTTCGTGCGGGGGAAAGGCTCGAATGTTGTGTGTATAAGGTAGTTTGTAGATCATCTAGTGTCTCCCCAGGCCTTGGGCTCAAATGTATTCCACAATACGAAGGGGAGCAATTTCACGTTGCTTGGCCACTTGAATCTGAAGCCTTATTGGCAATGGACTCAGGCGCTGCCTCAGCCCTGGTAAATTCACTCTTGGTTAGTGGTTCTGGTTTAAACCAGCAGACAAAATCCAACAACTCCTACACTGGTGATGGGCTTGACTCTGGTCCATGTGGACCACCGCAGTCTGAACCTGCCAAGGCGATCATTCTTGGTAGGCAAAGGATTCGTGTGAACAATCTTTGGCGTAAGGGGCAAAGACGTTGGCTTGTTGTGACTGTAATTCGTCTCGTGCTGCATTCCATGTCAGACAAGGAAGAGACAAGAAAAGAAGAAACAGTCATGAATTTGAAACACCAAACCGAGGCTGGACAATCAGAAAGTCGTGGGGATTGGAGCGCACGGACCCACTAATGACGACGACCCGCACAGCTGACAGGACATCCGCTGTCAGGACATCCGCTGTCAGGCACATCATCCCATCTGCACCATCATCTGCACCATCAAACGTCTCCAACCACATCACACCGCGTTTCCCCCCCCCCTCTGCAACTGCGAGAAGCAAAAAGGACTTGAGCGTCCAAAGGGATTCCATCTCCCATTGCCCCGTGCCCACGGTGATCAGCGCTCCGTCCGCTTCTCACCAGGACAGCGCCACCGCCCATGAGCCAGGGAGCTCGGCTTTGCCTTGCCCCTCCCCTTCGACGGTCCCACCATGAATCAGGAGGACGTGAGCAACAATGACGACTACGTGCCGCACATGATCCCCGCAGACCTTCCGACATCACTAGACGACCGAAGACATGCGCCAACAGAAGAATACGTTGCCGAGACGGAGATGTATGATGGCTGGCAAGGTTGGTGTGGTTCATGTCCCGAGTCACCGACCCCGCGCGCAAGCATGAGCGTGTCGTGACACCGGTTTAACTCTCTGTTCTCTTCCTGACAGGTCAATCACGATTTATCACCACGCCCGCGTTGGCGAAGCCCCTCGACTTTGCCAATCTATCCTTGCATGACGATGATTACGCGCCAGATGCTGCCTCCAGGGGGCCCAAGGACAGCGACACGCGGCTGATGGAGATGCTTCAGGCGCAAGCCGCTGCTCATGAAGCCGGGCACGGACTAGAGGACGAACAGACGATTATCAATGACGAAACATTGTCAGACTCGGACAAGAGGGACAGATTGCAAAAGGCCATGATCATGGCGGCAAGCAATGGCGATGCGGCAAAGGTCACAAGATTACTAGGCGGCAATGTCGGGGACCATGTCGATGTGAATGTTGCTGACGAGGACGGAACATCGCCCTTGATATACGCCAGTTGCTTTGTGAGTTGGCCCCGCACACGTGTCTGCTAAAGAAAGAAAGAAAAAGAAAAGAAAGAAAGAAGAAAGAAAGAAAGAAAGAGAAAGAAAGAAGGAAAGAAAGAAGGAAAGAAAGAAGGAAAAAAAAAAAAAAAAAAAGTAGGCTAACAGCAGTCTCAGGGACACGAAAGCGTTGTCAAAGTTTTAATCGATGCCGGCGCCGATGTCAACAAGCAGGATCAGAACCAGTGGACGGCCTTGATGTGGGCCATGACGAATCGCCACAAGGGAATCGCGAAGCTCCTCCTGGATCATGGGGCCTCGTCTGACCAAAAGACGTCCTCTGGTCGGACCGCGTTTGACTTTGTCCCCCCCGACAGCGACATGTCCTTTTACCTGCATGACAATGGCTACAATATTGGGAATGCAGGGATCGGGGATGACTTCTACAACCCAGGCTTCTCGCAAGATCGATTTGAAGAGGAAATGGCGGAAAACGAAATGCGAAGACGGTTGATGATGGACAGCGCGAGAGATTTGGAAGTCGACTTGGGTAACGTAGGCATGGATGATGCACCCGAGGTAGGCGACCGCCCTAGAAAAAAGAAAGGAGAAGAAAAAGATCAAGGTTGAAATCTACAAGGATGGATTCATGAGCTAATTTCGCGCATCATGTCCTCTCCAGGTTGTCGACGAGTTTGAAGAGGAACAGCAAGAGTTTGATTGGGGCCGCTGCTTGCATGATCAAATGTTTGTGTTTCAGGAACACGAACTCGACCGCATACTAGACATCATCATTACGAAAATGACGCCGCAACGTTCGCCGACGCAAAAACCGGTGCCGGCCAACATGATTTTTCTCAGTGCCAGATATGCGCATTATCATGCCAGTCCCGAGTTGCTGGAAAAGCTGCTGTTTACGGCCATGGAGCTGATCAACGATTTGGTGGAAAAATGTCAGTGGGACATGACGATCCTGGCATTTTGGATATCAAACGCCACGTTGTTGCTGCACTATCTTAAGAAGGACGCGGGGCTCGTGGAGGTGACGGTCGAGTTTCAGGCGCGGCTGGCGGAACTCGTCAATGAGATATTCATTCTGATTGTGCGGGATGCCGAACGACGCACGGACAAGGTTCTGGACGCGGCCATGCTCGACCACGAAACGATTCCCGGGTTCGAGGATATCACGTTCCAGAATGAGTGGAAACTCTTCAAGCGCAAGACGACGGTCAAGGAGGAGCCGATGGAGAAGCGATACCGGCCGCCCTCACCCAAGCAGAGGGCAAAACCGGCTCCGCGAAACGTCACGTCTCTGCTGTCGTCAACGTTGTTTGTGCTGGATCTCTACGACATCCATTCCGTCATCACGTCGCAAATTGTCTCACAGCTGCTGTACTGGCTCGGGGCGGAACTGTTCAACCGCATCATGTCCAACAGGAAGTACCTGGCACGAACAAAGGCCATGCAGATCCGGATGAACGTGTCCATGCTCGAGGACTGGGCCCGGACCAACAACCGACAAGCGGAGCACTACGAGGGCGGCGAGACAAGGGCGTCGGGCGAGACGACGATGGACGGGGCCCGGCGCTTTCTGGCGCCCGTCATTCAACTTCTCCAGTGGCTGCAGTGCTTCTCGTCACTGGGCGCGGACGACCTCGAAGCGCTCGTCGGGACCATACAGCAGCTCAAGAGGCTGACGCCGCAACAGCTCATCCACGCGGCGACGCACTACCGACCCGAGGTTGGCGAAAAGGGGCTGCCGAAAAGCGCCATGAAGTACCTGTTGGCGATGCAGAAAGAGGCCGCTCTTAAACGGGACAGGCGTCGCAGCCGGGCAACGTCACCGCTGCCCAGGAGGACGCCGGCCGACAGCAGCGGCCCCACGACTCCGGTCAAGGGCCACTTCAACGGGGGCGGCAGCCATTACGGCAGCAGCCTGCTTGACACGCCGGGAAGCGTGGCGAGCCCGTCGAGGCGCAGCGTGACCCAACAGGGGTCTGACGAAGAAGAAGACGAGGACGAGGACGACATGGACGACGCGCCTGAGCATCTGCTCATGGACCCCGCGCTCATGCTGCCGTTCACACTCCCGTCGGTGACGGACATGCTCGTGTCGTATGGCGCAGGATTCGGGGGCGTCAACCGCGAGCGGGAGCGCAAGTATATTCCGTCTGTGCCGGCAGAGTTTTTGGAGAAGCTCGAGGTGAGCGGGGTGCGGAAGGAGCCCATGTTTGCGGAGAAGGACTGGGAGAACGAGGAGGTGTGAGGGGGAGTGGAAGTCGGGACGCGCTATTTCTTCCGGGGGGAGGGTGGACACGTGGACGGGGTGAGTGAGAGGAGGGGAGATTTGGGACGGGTACGTGAGCATGGTATGTAGCAGGTGTGTAATAGAGGTGTATTGTAATTTTTTTCTTCTTCTTGCTGTTTATCTAGGCCTTTTATAAGGTGGTTTTGTTTTAGCTCTTCTTATAAAGTAGTGTTTATGCTCTCTTCTTCTTTGCATTTGCTTTGACTTTTTCTCTTTTCCCCTTTTCCTTTCTATTTCCTTTCATGGCCCTCGAGATGCGTCATCCCACGGGCAACTGATTCCTTGCGTCTTGTCGCCAACACGGCTCACCGTAGTTTCTCGTTGGCCTCGGCGTTGGCCTCGAGCTACTGCGTACTTGACGACATGTTTCACTATGCGTTGTGTACTATTTGTTGAGGACTATTGGCGTGAATTTCTTTTCTTTTTCTTTTCTTTTCTTTTCTTTTCTTTTCTCTTTCCTTTTTTTATTTTTTTTATTTTTATTTATTTTTATTTATTTTTTCTTTTATTTTCTTTTCTCTTTCCTTTTTTTCCTTTTTTTCCTTTTTCTTTTATTTTCTTTCCTTTTCTTTTATTTTTCTTTTCTTTTCATTTTCATTTTTTCATTTTTCTTTTTTCCCTCCAAGTTATATACTATTTATTAAGAACTATTAACATGAATTTCTTTTCTTTTTCTTTTTCTTTTTCTTTCTTTTTCTTTTTTTTCTTTTTCCTTTTTTTCCTTTTTTTCCTCTTCTCCTTCTTTTCCCCCTCTCCATTCGTCCACCCAACTGCAGCAGTCAGTCGCCTGCAGGGAGGCAACGGGCCGGGTCTTTCCGGACCGCTCCTGCACGGGACAGAGTCGAGGCTGGTCGGGCGCCGGGCCGCCACGTCACGTCACGTCACGGCACGGCACGGCATGGCATGGCATGTCGCGGCGGACTAGCGAGCGAGCGAGCGAGCGACCTGCTGCGGCGTGTGCGCCTGCATGCACGCGCATGTGCCGGCGTCGGGGCCGCAGAAATAAAGG
>AFQZ01001017.1:0-19002 GCA_000222935.2 Aciculosporium take MAFF-241224
TCGTCCGGTCAAGAAACGATCCCCCGTCTGCAGCCGCCGGAGTGGCCTTGTAGCCAGACATGGCCTTGGGTCTGGGTGCCGTCTTGGAACCGCTCGTCGTGGTGACCTTGTTATTCGGCGGTGCTTGGGTCAACAGGAATAGGGACTATGGCTTTCGACGAGGTCGGCGAGCTTGGGCTCCTCTGGAGGGCATTTTGAAAAAAAGCGACGAGTTTTCGCTGCGCACTTCACAGGAGAGCTTCGCATCTTCGAAAAACTTTGCATCTTTGGAAAACTTTGCATCCCCAGAAAACTTTGCATCCCCAGAAAACTTTGCATCCTCAGAAAACTTCGCATCCTCAGAAAGTAGCTGCGTCTCGCAGGCCATGTCGCCGTCGTCACACGACCCCGTTACGCAGCGTCGCCGGAAGATCAACGTTTTGGGATACGAAACGATTGTCACTACCCCAAACACGGCCGTCTTCAAGCACAGATTTCTCAGCAGGGTGTTGCGGAAATTTCCTTTTCTGGTAGAAGTTTGGTATTGGGCGCTGGTGTACTGGGTGAGGAACGAGTCTATGGACTATCTTGGCTTGATGGCCCTTTTATCGTTGAATCAGCTGCTGACATCGCGCAAGGTGTACCAGATCGGTCGCGCGTTGACCGCGTTGACGCTCGTCCAAGGGACCGTCAATGTGGCCCGGAGACATGCCTTGGACGTGATCCATCTTGAACAGCGACTGCACATTTTTTGGGAAGCACCTATTCAGACGTTTTTCCTGCAGCGCCCGGTAGTGATGCACTGGATCAACCGAGTGTACTCCTTTGTTCACATACCCGGGACCATCTCGTTCCTCGTTGTCCTGTACTTTTTGACGACGACCCAAAACCGTCGCTATGTGGCCGAGGGCTTCGAAACAACGAGGGTCAGTGTGGGTGCCGGTCCTGGACTATACGAGGCTCGGCGACGAACAATGGCGGCTTGCAATCTGGTTGCCTTTGTCATCTTTACGCTGTGGCCTTGTATGCCGCCGAGGTTGCTCAGCGACCCGAAGTATCAGGGAGAGGGCGCTATGGAAGCCAAGAGCTTTGGCTTTGTCGACACGGTTCATGGTGCCGATGGTGAGAGCAGCGTGTGGACGACGAACAAGTTTTGTAATCAACATGGTGAGCAAGTCTGTTTGTGTCTCGGATGCTTTTCTTTTTCTCTCTCTTTCCTTCTTTCTCTCTCTCTCTTTTACCCCTTTTCTTTTGTTTTTTTTTTTTTTTTAAAAAAAAGTTCACTTCATGACTAACTCTGGCAGCGGCCATGCCCTCTTTGCACTTTGGATATTCGCTGCTCATTGGATTGACAATCGCGACATTTCCGGTCGCTGGTCTTGGTGTTGCGTCTTGGAAGCGCATGAGCATTGTCGCGCTCGGAATGTCATATCCGATGCTCATCCTCACAGCCATTGTGGCTACGGCAAATCACTTTATTCTCGACGCCGTCGCTGGGGCCGTCGTCTGCTGTATAGCCTGGCATGGGAACAGGATTCTCTTGAACTTGCGCGTCCTCGAGGACCATTTTCTATGGATGTTGAGGATCCACAAGCCCGGCAACTCGACAGAAGACGAGACGACACTCGAGCCGGAATTCCATGGGGGACTTTTAAGCCCTCTGTAGACGTTTACTTTACAGCATGCCATTGCTACCTCGAGCTGGCACGGAGGATCATGGGAGGAACCAGGCGGCGTCGAGGATTGTTCATGCTGCAAAGGTGGCGGCGTCCTTTGCATTTCCGTTATACCCTATTTTCATCTTGTCCATCGTTTCCTTTTTTTTTTTTTTTTTTTTTTTTTTTGTGCGAGATGCGACTGCAGCTAGGCAGATGGATGCATGCGTATTGGTCAGCTTGTTGGATTCCCCCAGGTTGGGGCGACGCTGGCTTGCGTTGGAGGAGATTTAATTATCGAGTAGTAAAACATAATGTCTTGATCACCCTGAAGAAGTGGCTTTATTTATTCCTCTCCATATTGAAATTTTTTTTTTCCTAATACAGGGTAGGCTCGGCGCGGAGTAAAAATGCCCCTCCATATCCACAATGGGCCGCGTGGACAAGATCGTCATCGTCATCGTCATCGTCATCGTCATCGTCATCGTCATCGTCATTGTCATCTTCGCAAATACATGTACCCCGCACCACCGGGCCTTGATCTCTTTCCGCCACCAACGCACCGTGCCACCTTGTCTGGCTAAAGATATCCAGACCGACCATGACCCCGCCCCCGTCATGCGATCATCCGGCGGCACACTCTCCTTCACCATCCGAAAGCTTTTACGCCATGAGTGACGATGAAGAGGGCGGTTACAATACCATCACGCACACCGAGAAGGGGAAGGGCGTGAAGCTTCTCTTTTCCAAGAGCAAGGTGCGTGTGTGCATTTGCGTCGTGCCTTGTTCACTTGTTGATTGTGTTGATGCCTGCTCCTTGCTGCCTGCTTGTAGGCCTCATACCAGTTTGATGCCTGATGACTTGCAAATTTGTGCGTGCAGGTCTATGTTCACCCGACTCCGTCCGCAAGAGACAACATCCCAGGATACATTGCCCTGCTGCAACAAAAGCACTCTCGGTCTGAACGACCGAGTTCAACATTGTCTCACGAGTCGACGTTTCTGCTGCAACAAAAGCACCCCCGGTCTGAACGACCGAGTTCAACATTGTCTCACGAGTCGACGTCGCCAGCATCGTCGGATCTTCTCCTGGCCTGGATACCCGAATCTGCGCTCGGCGACTCGGCCAGCATTTATGTCAAGGTGGACCTTTGCGACGGCGACTCACCACCGACACAGTCGTATCTTGTCCCCACGCCGCCCACAATCACGAGCCACAGCAGCTCGGTTGGCGGCTACTCGTTTGCGGTGCCCGTCAGTGCCATCTACTCCCTTCTCGTGCGTCCACCAAGCCCGGGGTGGTGGTATGGCTCCATCATCATCAACTCGCGCGCCGGAGACGGCTTTCCGGCGCTCTTCTTCCACGACGACGAGTGCCAGAGCACGATATTGCAGAAGAAGAAGCGGGCGAGGGAAAGCTTCGACCCCTTTGGCGAGTCGGGCCAAGCATTCTGGGGGGCTGACGAAGTGCTGAGATGGGTAAAGAGATATGTCAAGGTGGAGAGATCGGGTGCTGAGCCCAATGTATATCTGGTCGAGCCGAGCCAGGAGGATCTGGAAGGGTTCGGTGGAAGGCTTCGCGCGTCGCCGAGGAAGAAGACTGACGCCCAGACCGGGGCTGGGGCCGGGCCCAGCCGGGACGCCGAGATGGATCCGTTTGTCAAGCTGATCAAAGAGACGGGCTGGAACATCATGAACCAGTTCAGCAAGGTGACGACCTTTACGAGGAGGGCGGCCCAAGACTTCGCAGACAACAACAATCTGCCGCCACAGGTGAAGAGACTGCTGAGAACGGCCGAGGTGCAGAGCTTGCAGGATGAGTTTGACAGCGCGAGGATCTACCTCGCCCGGTGGGCGATGGGCATCGCCGAGCAGAGCGAGAGGGATCGGCGCGGCCGAATCTGGACAGTCAGGGACGTGGTGGACCTCGAAGACACGGATGTGGGCGAGTTTGAGCTGCTCGAAGGCGCCAATGCACTCTCGCTCGAGGGAAGACGCAGACCAGTCACCATGGCAGAATGGGAGACCTTTTTTGACCAGGAAACGGGACGGCTCTCGGTGACGGTGGACGAGGTCAAGGAGCGCATCTTTCACGGCGGACTGGACGCCGAAGATGGCGTTCGCAAGGAGGCCTGGCTCTTCTTGCTGGGTGTGTATGAGTGGCACGGCTCATCGGATGAGCGCAAGGCGCAGATTGCGTCGCTGCGTGACCGGTACTACCGGCTGAAGCAATCTTGGTGGGAGAGGCTGGAGGGAGACGGTGGCCAAGACGAGACGGGGGAGTGGTGGCGAGAGCAGAGGGGACGAATTGGTAAGGGTTTTTTTTTAATTTTTTTTTGGAGAAGTGAAGCCTCTTTTCTTTCCTTTCTATCAATGTCTTTTCTTAAGCTAATTCCTCCCCAGAAAAGGATGTCCACCGGACAGACCGCCACATCGGCATCTTTGAAGGCGAAGACACGCCGCATCCGGACCCCAACTCCCCCTTCGCCGAGGCCGGCACCAACGTGCACCTCGAGCAGATGAAGGAGATGCTGCTCACCTACAACGAGTACAACAAAGACCTCGGCTACGTGCAGGGCATGTCAGACCTCCTCTCGCCCATCTACGTCGTTGTGCAGGACGATGCCGTCGCCTTTTGGGGCTTCCAAAAGTTTATGGAGCGCATGGAGCGCAACTTTTTGCGCGACCAGTCCGGCATGCGGAAGCAGCTCCTCACGCTGGACCACCTCGTCAACTTTATGGATCCCAAGCTGTGGGAGCATCTCCAGGCCACGGACAGCACCAACTTCTTCTTCTTGTTCCGCATGGTCCTCGTGTGGTACAAGCGGGAGTTTGAGTGGGCGGATATTCTGCGGCTGTGGGAGGGCCTGTGGACGGATTTTTTGAGCGCAGACTTTCACTTGTTTGTTGGGTTGGCGATTTTGGAGAAGCATCGGGATGTTATTATGGAGCATCTGAAGGCGTTTGATGAGGTGCTTAAATATGGTGCGTCAAGGAACCCCCCTCCCCCCCCCTCCCCCCTCCCCCCCTTTTAAATAATTTTTTTTAAAAAAAAAAAAAAAAAAAAAGAAAAGAAAGAAAGCCGCTTCAACTAGAAAAGGAGAGCGAGAATACAAGTCATGGACAAATTAGGGATGCTGACTTTTTTGTCCAAAATGAATAGTCAATGAGCTCTCCAACACAATGGACCTCGAGTCAACGCTCATCCGCGCAGAGGCGCTTTTCCACAAATTCCAGCGCCTCGTCGAAGCCATTGACAAGAAGCAGAATTTCCCGGCGCCGCGCGAGGGCGGCTCCCCCTCGGGGGAAGCCTTGCCGTCGCCCGCCAAGGACGGAAAAGGCAAGCAGCCTGAGGGTGGGGCCGCGCCGGAAAAGGTGATTACGCCGGAGCTGAGGAAGCTGCTTAGCAGGAGGGTGGATGTTTTGCCGAGGACGACGGTGCAGGAAAAGGGGCAGGGGCAGGGGAAGTGAGATGAATGTACGAAGAAGATGGCAAGGTAAAGGGTGTATTTATTCGGGTTGGCGTTGGGTGGAATATGTGACGGGTTGCTCCTTGTTGTGTACAATGGTTCAAGATGATGATTATGACGGGTTTTGCTACGACGGACCTCGATGACTATATGCATGGCATGGCATGGCTTCTTCTTACTGATATGGTTTGGTTTCCATGTCGCATGCTGCCCGAGGTCCACCGTTGTTGTTCTCAATCCGATTATATGCATGGTTTCCCCTGCTGACTCGTGATTTCCATGTCGCATGCTGCCTGTCGTCTATCGTTGCCGTCCTGAATCAAACGGACTCTCCAGACGCCAACCACCGTGTCAACCGTTCAAGCAATCGAGCCCACGTCAACGCTCCCTCATCTCATACACCACCACCACCACCACCACACCCGCCATGATCCACGGCCCATACTTTGCCCATGTCATCATCATCCACCGTTCCCCCCGCTCCACTTCCACCACCAACCCAGCAGACACCCGTCTTCACGCCAACCCGGCAGCCCACGACCCATCATCTATACGGCCTCGGCCCCGCCGGCAACCCCTGCCTCCTCGCCGGCCTCCCCTCCGCACCGCCCCGATCCCCAGACGACGGCTCGGCCGCCCCCCCGGCCGAAGGCGGAACCTGAAACGGCGAAGACCCCGGCTGCAGGGGGCTCAACCTCCCCCCGCGCCCGCGCCCGCGCCCGCACCGCCCCCCAAAGCCTCTGCTTCAGTCGGTCCTGCGCCGACGGCCCCCCCCCCCCCGCGGAAGCCAGCCCCCCCGGGGGCCTCCCGCCGACGGCATCGTCCCTCTTGGTCGCCAAACCCCCCCTGCTGCCCCTCGCGCGCAAGCTCTGCGGCTGCTGCTGCTGCTGCTGCTGCTGCTGCGGCACGGGCGCACTATCCCACAGGCTGGAGAGTCCGCCCGCCGCCGAGGCGGGGTTCGCGGGGCCGGCGGGCCCGGCCTGCGGGTGCACGTACAGAGGCTGCGGGGTGGTGCCGCCGCCGACGGCCTTGGGCCCCGCGGGGAGCCAGTGGGGGAAGGGGCGGCCCTTGTCGGCGTAGTAGTTGCGGAGGACGCGGCAGACGTGGGTGTCGTCGTCGGTGTCGCCGTCTTGGTCGGTGGAGAGGAGGGTGGAGCGGAGGGAGGAGATTTGGGAGGATGTCCTTGTGAGGATGTTGGAGTACCAGGAGGTCATCGTCTTTCTTCCTTGCCTTTTGTTCCCCTTTGGTCTTGTCTCGAGGTCTCGTTGGACGATGAAGAGAGGGCTTCCGCGCTTTCACGGACAAGGAGGGGGGGGGGGGGGGGCCTCCACGGATGATTCGAGGGGGCGAGAGGAGAGGAGAGGCGTCGGAGAAGGAGGGGGTATCAGCGACGGAGGAGGGACGAGGACGTGGACGAATGCTGGTGGAGAGAGAGAGGAGAGACGGATGGTCTGGTGTCGGGCGAGTGGCGAGGTGGCGGCCTGTTTGTCATATGCGGGTAGATGTTTCTCGTCAGATGCCTGTTGTCGTCGCGGTGCGGTGCGGTGCGGTGCGGTGTATGTTGGCAATCAGCGACGACGACGACGACGACGACGATGATGTCGACGACAAGCCCCTCGGGAGGATGGATGCATGAAACAGGACCAGGTGGGGCACCGGCCGGAACAAGCTTAGTTCTGGTGGGTCCCTCGTCTCGGGTGGCTTTGTTGCGGACGACGGCACGTTGGAGGCTGGAATGGAGTGGGGCGGAGACGAGCCGGAGTTGGATGAAGGAGACGAGCCGGACACGCGGTGGCGCCGGTGTTTATTCTTTATTCCGCTTCGGCGGACCTTGACACGAGGTGGCGCCGGTGTTCATTCTTCATCCCGCTTCGGCGGACCTTGACATGGTGGCACGCGGGGGGGAGGCGGAATAGGGTGTGCGGGAGCGGAGGAAGGAGGATGGCTCGGGCGGCTTCATCACGGAGGAATAGTGGACACGGCAGTTATCGATGCGGCTCTGAGATGATACAGCGGCCCCCGGAGTCCCGACGGAGGGATATTTGCAAACACAGGATTGTTTCATAAAGCTCCTCTATGCTGTCAAGGGGGAATATCTGCCAGAGGGACACATGGCACCATGGGATCATCCATGAGGCTCATTCATGATATGGCGGGGAGGGAGACACCCGCCGGGGGCAGCCCCCGGCAGGGGCCCCGGCGTGGTAATACGACGGAGACGGATCCGGGCAGCCCTGGAATCTGGAACACGAGGCCCCGAAACGTGCAACATGCCGGTGCAGACAAAACAACCACTACCACGCCAGCTCGCCGGCCAGCGTCATCTTCCCCTTGGCGGCCTGCCCGGCCCTGAGCTTCTTGTTGTTTTTATCGACGGCCTGCCCGCGCTTGCGCTTGCGGCCGACCTCGTCCGTGTCGGCCTCGCTCTCGTCCTCCTCCTCGTCCAGCTCGGCCTCGCTCTCGAGCCAGTCCTCCAGATCCTCGAGCTCCTCCTCCTCGCTCTCGTCCACGTCCGACACATACTGCACCTCCTTGTCGCTGTCGGCCTCGTCGAGCGCTTCCTCCTCCTCGTCGTCGTCTTCCCCGGACACGACCCCCTCGTCGAGGTCCTCGTCGCGCTCGCCCCTGCCCTCCCTCTCCATGGCATTGAGCACCTTTTCCCAAATCTCCTCGCTGACGTTGAGCGGCTGGTCGCCGTAGGCGCCCTGCCGCAGCCGCTCGACGAGCTCGCGCTCAATGGTGCGCTCGAGCTTGGCCGCGGCCTCGGCCTTGCGCTCGCGCGCCCGCTCGCGGTGCTTGACCTTGGGCGCCAGCTTGGGCACGAGCATCTCGCCGAGGCGGTCCTCCTCGGCGGCGATGCGCGCCGTGCGGATCTGCACCTGCGTGAGGCGCGTCAGGCGCTGCTTGCACTTGTGGATGAGGAACTTGGGCAGGTAGATGAGGCGCTCGTCGAGCTGCTCGAGCGCGCGCGAGTAGTTGTTGGAGAGCTTGATCTTTTCCCACATCTTGGAGGGGAGGTGCGCGCGCTCGACCGTCTTCATGTAGAGGTAGAGGGTTGGCTTGGTCGGGTGCTGCCGCACGGTGGCGTAGCGCGAGTTGGCGAGCGGGCATGATTGTCGGTTGCAGAGGCCGGTGACGTTGTACTCGTTGCGGCAAAAGTTTTGCTTCTTTTCTGTTCTGTTGGGGCAAAGGCGCTGGTTAGCTTGGATTTCGGCTTCGACATATGGCGGCAGCTTGAGAAAGGGAACATGTGCAGGAGCGGCGGCCTGGAACTTGTCTGCTGCTGGAACTTGTCTGCTGCTGGAACTTTTCTGCTGCTAGAACTTGTCTGCTGCTGGAACTTGTCTGCTGCTGGAACTTGTCTGCTGCTGGAACTTGTCTGCTGCTGGAACTTGTCTGCTGCTGGAACTTGTCTGCTGCTGGACCTTGTCTGCTGCTGGACATTGTCTGCTGCTGGACCTTGTCTGCTGCTGGACATTGTCTGCTGCCGGACTTACTTTAGCTTGAAGGAGCAGAACTGCTGGTTGATGATTTGCCAGATGATTTCGTCCGACGCCATCTTGAGGTTTGTTGTGCAAGGCGCCTCTGGTCCAAGGACGACGAAGCCTTGCTGTTTGCCGAGATGGGGCAAGAGACGAAAGATAAAACAAAATAAAGATCAAGAAGCTTCCCTGCGAGGATGGAGGGTAGTGTTCAGCGGGCGAGGGGTTGGCGATAGCTTGTTCGCCAGGCAAGAACCTCGTTGGCTTCTCACCTTTTCATTTTTTTTCTTCTCCTCTCTCTTATTTTATTTTAATTTTTTTTTTGCCGCCCACCCATGATAGGCCACCGTCATCCCACACCGCCTTCCGGTCTGGCGCGCCGCCACTGTGCCCATGTATCGAGCCCCCCCTGCTCGGCTGCGGAAGAATGCCCCTCCGCGAGTGGAACCCTTGCGTTGCGCACATGCAGACGTCAGTCAACAACATTCACATCCACGTCCACCACTCTCGAGCTCAGCTTCTCCAACACGGCAACCCAACACGAGAGCACAAAGCTCCCGAACAAGCGACCTGCACGCTTCTCGTCCGACCTCCCAGTCCGACAAGACCCAGACGTTAACCATCCGCCTCCCCCGTTTTTCCCCCCCACCGTGGGGCCGAACCACTGCCGCCACGATGCCAGCCGCCGGCCTCAAAACCATCATCGCCCTCTCCTTCGTCCTCGCCGTCGGCTTCCTCCTCGTCATACTCTCCTGCGCCCTCTTCTCATCGTACTTTCCGCTTCTGGTCGTCGGCACGTACGTGCTGGCGCCGCTGCCAAACTGGATCTGCAGCCGGTGCGCCAACCCGGATGACTTTGTGGAGAGCTCGGGCGCGGCGGTGCTGGACCTGGGGCGCTTCTTTACGGGCTTTTTGGTAGTAATGGGGATGGGTACGACTTGCGCCTTTTTCTTTCATCTTTTTATTCTTTTTAATCTTTTTAATCTTTTTCATCTTTTGCCTTTTTTGCCTTTTTTGCCTTTTTTACCTTTTTTACCTTTTTTGCCTTTTTTGTCCTTTTTTTTTTTTAAAAAAAAAAAATCTCTTTTCCCTTTCCTTTCTTCTTCTTGTCGGACCCCACAACTGACACCCCCTCTCGCTAGCCCTCCCCCTCGTCCTCGCCCACGCAGACCTCATCCGCGTCGAAGCCATGATCATGTCGATAATAGGCGGGCTGTTGATCTACGGGACAATCATCAGCTTTGGCATGTTTTTCCAGGAGGAGCAAGAGTTTTGAACGGGGACGTGGTCGAAGTAGGCGTGTGTACCTGTCGGGATATGTACGGGCTGGACTTGACGGCGGGGAATCCTCCGGGGCACTGGATTGCGTTGTATTTTTTTTCTTTCTTCTTCTTTGCCTTTGTTCATTTATCAACACTCGAGGGTTTTTTTTTTGGTTTTTTTTTTCCGCGAAACAAGAACACCTTTTCACGGGCCTGCCTTCTGGGTGAATGGGCCGAATCGGCGGGCTTGCGGCTGTCGTGGCTGAAGCGAGCCGTTTCTTTTTCGGGGAGACATTGGAGGCCCAGGAGTGGAAGATGGATGCAAGATGGCCACGTATTGTCGGAAAACAGGGATTTGCCTGCGCGACCGCACAGCCCGGGTTGAAAAGCGTCCCATGGTCTCCATCTGGGGAATCCTTGGCGGAAACACATGTCACGCCCTCCCACTCACACTATGCACACCCACCCGGGAAACACGTCTATGGTGTAGTATCCCCCATCTGCTCTCACTCACCACACCTGGCCGCATCCGCCGAGTTGACCCGTCTGTTCTCACAGACGAGAAGAGACCAGGTTCCTCATCTCATCTCCGTGCCATACCTGGAACCACGTACATGGTTCAGGTTTCGTCCGACCCTGACCCCATTATCCCCGTTTACGTACCGTACTCACCACATCTAGACAGTCTGATGACCACATTCATCTCATCACCACATGCCGCGAAATGAGCCCTCCATCATCTCTATAAACCTCACGCTTGATGCCCCCATGAATCGTAAGCAGCCCTCCCTCATCCAAGTGTCCTCTCCCGCTCCCGAGCCAAAACCACGCACGCCAAAAAAGACCACCCTACGCCACATCAACAAACACCCCCAACGGCCCCCCCAGCTTGACAAACATCTCCTCCCGCTCACCCGCCTCGGTGCTCAGCGTCGTCACCGCGCCCCCCGCCCCCACGCGCCACACCTCCCGCTCCTCCTCCTCCTCGTCGTCGTCCCACCGGAACAAGGCCCGGATCGTCACGCTCCAGTCCCCCCGCCCCTGCACATCCAGGTACCCCACCACCCCGGCGTACAGGCTCCTCTCCCGCCGCTCGATCCCCCCGAGGATCTCGCAGCTGCGCTTCTTCGGCGCGCCCGTCATGCTCCCCGGCGGCAGGCACGAAGCCAGCACGTCGAGGCCCGTGACGGGAAACGACGAGCATGAACCTCGGCGCGAGCTCGGGGGATCCGTCTCGGCGGGCATCTCCCTCCGCCGGGGCAGCTGCCCGTGCACAGCCGTGACCATCTGGAAGACGGAGGCGTACTCCTCCACGCGGAGCAAGTCCGGCACGGTGACGGTGCCGGCCCCGGCGCCACACACCCCGTGGAGGTCGTGGCGGACAAGGTCCACAATCATGAGGTTCTCGGCTTCCTCCTTGGGGGTGTGCAGAACGGCCTCGGCCTGGGCCAGCGTCGAGCACGCGGGGGACTTGCGCACGGTGCCCTTCATGGGGCGCATGGTGCAGAGGCCGGCGGGGTTGTGCTGGAGGAAGCGCTCGGGGGAGGAGCTGATGAGGGTGGCGCCCGAGAGGCGGATGAAGGAGCCGAAGGGGGCGGGCTGGCGGGCGCGGAGGGCTCGGTAGATGCGAAAGGGGGTCGCGGGGGGGGGGTCGTCATCCTCATCGGCTTTGGAAGGGCGGCTCTGGTTGCTCGGCGGGCTGTGCTTGCTGGTCTCCCCCTCCCCCTCTTGTGACGCCGGGCCGAGGCTCGTCCCGGCAGGAGCACAGACAGGTCGGTGCTCGTGACCGCGCGTCCGCGTCCGCGGCCTCGTCATGGTCGTCTCCGCCGTCAGACAAAGCTCGTACGACTCCCCCCGCCGGATATGCTCCTGGCAGGTCCGCACGTCTTCTTCGTAGGCCGCCGCCCGCGGCACCGAGACCTGCACGCGTTTCCCGCTGACATGACGACCCTCCGAGAAGGCCTCGACGGAGGGACGAGCCTGCTTCTGCTGCTGCTTCTGCTGCTTCTGCTGCTGCTTCTGCTGCTTCTGCTGCTGCTGCTTCTGCTGCTTTTGCTTCTGCTGCTTCTGCTTCTGCTGCTTCTGCTGCTGCTGCTGCTGCTGCTTCTTCGCGACAGCATCAGAATCACCCTCCGACCTCCACCCCGCCCGTCTCCAGGCGTCAGACCCCTCCAGGGTGCGCACAACGCCGTCCATCCACCCATCGTCTGCCGGGTCCTCCCCGGCCACAAGACTCTGCACATACGCAAACCCCCCCTGGTGATCGAGCACCACGCTCCTGGACACCCACACCATGCACAAGTCGGGCCGGCGGTGGCCCCTCTTCCCCCCCACCGCCACCCGCCCGGGACTCAACGTGCTGAGGCCCATCTCGTACGTGACGAAGCCCATGAAGCCGCCTTTGAAGACGGGCGTGCTGCTGTCCGTCTCCTCCTCCGTCTCCTCCTCCTCCTCCTCCTCCGGCACGAGCCTCCTCTGCCGCCAAAACTCGGACGCGGCATGCCACGGAGTCGAGGGATCGGTGGCGGCGCCCTCCTCGCGCAGACGAATCTTTTGACATTCCTCGGGGCGCGAGGTGGCGGGCTGCCGCAAGAGGAGGTAGTCGTCGCCAACGTGGTACTCGAGCCGCGGCGCGTGCCGGACGTCGAGCGCAATAATCGAGTTTCTCGCCAGCGGATCGCCATGGATGGCGCTCGACGAATCGAGGATAATGGCTTCGTCGTCGTCGTCGTCGTCGTCGTTTCTCGCGGCCCCCAAACCAAGCACGGCCGCCACATCGGCCGTGTCCACCCCAGGCGGCAACTTGATCTGGCGACAGGCATACCGCGGCTTGATGCCGCGCTGCGCCAAGGGACCGGACTGCAAATCGTCCCTCCACAGGCACGACCGTCTCCGCGTCCGCGTCGGCGTCTGGGAAGACGCCACCGCGCCGCCCCCGCCGCGCAGCCAAGGATCCAAGCTATCCACGTGCGGGACGCTCGGCACCCTCCTGACGTGCCGCCCCGTCGCCTCATTCCACCTGAGCGCCTCGCGGAACCAGTTCCGGACCACATCCCGCGCGCCATCCTCCGTACACACCGACTCGGGATGGTACTGGACACCCCAGAACGGGCGCGTCGCATGCCTCACCGCCATGAGTATGCGTTCTGGTCCGGCCTGTCCTCCTACTCCTCCTCCTCCTCCTCCGCCACCACTGCTGCCTCCCCCCCCCCCCTCGTCATCACGGTGATGCTCCTCGATCCACGCCAACGGCACCAACTCACTTGCCCGTCCCCTCGGCCTTGCCCACCGCCTCTCAGCCCACTCCCCCCCAGGAATGTGATCCTGCCCAACATCGGCACACAAGCTATGATACAGCGTCGCCCTGAACCGCGGCACGCCCTCAAAGATGTCGGCCCCCGCGCCGCGCACAAACTCAATCTCTCGCACCATCCCGTGCAGCCCCCTCCTTAGCGGGCGAATCCCCCCTCCAAAGTGCGCGACCAGGCTCTGAAACCCGAGGCAGATGCCCAGCACCGGGACGGCCTCCGCGCGCTGCAGACCCCAGAGGGTCGCAAAGGCGCCCACGTCGGGGGCGTGCAGCGGCGAGCCGGGCCCCGGCCCGCACACGACGGCGTCGAAGTCGGCGAGGCGGTCGAGGAACTGCTCTGCTGTCCAGTCGGGCGTGGCGTCGGCGTCCAGCGTCTTGAGGTCCACGCGGAGGACGTGGATGGTTACGTGTCGGCCGAGGGCGTCCTTGAGCAGCGAAACGATGTTGTTGGTGAAGGAGTCGTAGGCGTCGAGGAAGAGGATGCGGCGGGGGGGGGTGCTTTCTGCGTGATTGGTGTCGTGGTGGTGATTTGACGCGTGATGGTGATTTGACGCGTGATGGTGATTTGTCGCGTGATGGTGATTTGTCGCGTGATGCTGATTTGTCGCGTGATGCTGATTTGTCGCGTGATGCTGATTTGTCGCGTGATGTGGCTGCTCAGCTTTCTCGGCTTGCTCCGCCGTCGCCATCCTCGATATGCTCCCCATGACGGAACGCAAGCTCACTTTTGCGAGCAGAGTTCAGCCCGGCCTCGTCTTTGTCTGGTGGTGCCCAGCTGCCAATGGAAAGGGCAGCCTTGTATGCGTCTGGTCGTGCCCAGCTGCCGATGGAAAGAAGCGACAGCCTCGTATTCGTCTGGTCGTGCCCAGCTGCCGATGGAAAGAAGCGACAGCCTCGTATTCGTCTGGTCGTGCCCAGCTGCCGATGGAAAGAAGCGACAGCCTTGTATTCGTCTGGTCGTGCCGCCGATGAAAACGGCAACCTCGTCCTCGTCCTCGTCTTCGTCTCCGTCTCCGTCTCCGTCTGCTAATCCCCCAGCTGCCAGTGGACAAAAAAGAACATGGCAGCCGCCTCGTGGCTCCAGGGAGAAGGGACAGATCGGAAGCCTTGCCAAGGGACAGATCGGAAGCCTTGCCAAAAAAAAAAAAAAAGAAAAAAAAGAAAAAAAAAAAAGTAAAGCGACACACGCAGGCACCAACGCAGCAGCCACCGCGCGGCTGCATCGGCTGCATCGGCTGCGAGCTAAACCAATGCGCCCGCCCGTGCGCCGACACGAGCCGGTTGGTCGGGAACGGTCCCCACTTTTGCTTGCGCCACAGGGGCACTCGTACATGCATACACACACGTCACTGCATTACTCGTACATGCATACACATACATCGGAGGATTGGTGCAGTGTCAAGCTATGTGGAGTAGAGATATATAACATCTATTCCCCGGCTTATAAAAGGGAGTGGCAGACGCCTTTATAATACTTTGCCGATATCTAGGCAAAGGGCCGGAGTGTGTTCGTGGGGGACTTCAACCAATATCACCCCTTATAGGACAGATTCAGCTAAATATCTCCAGGGTATAATAAGATATTAGAATTTATAACGAGGTAGCAACTCAGCCTAGCTACGCCGTTTAGGGAAGTAATAAGGAGAGAACATGGCAGTAGGGATAGCACTATTAACCATGTATGGACCACCTATAACGTTAGTGTTAAATTTATTAGGCCAGTGGAAATTGCCGGATTTAACCATATGCCCTAGCTTATTAGCATCAGGACAAATAAGGAATTAAGCAATAGCCCAGGGTTAGTCTGGGGTTAAAGGACAGCGGACGAGAACCTTATTATAGCAGAGGCTTTAAACAGGCTTAGAAAGAAGGGGTTAGAGCTTCTGCTGTGTAACTGGTAAGAAATTAATAACTATGCGCAGTGGCTTACCTAATAGCTCACGGAGATAGCTAATATAGTAGCACCTAAGTGACCTTAAGGGCATAGCAAACCACAGCCTTAGTGGAATAAAAGGGTAAGGAACGCGACAGCAGAGGTAAGATGTGCTAATAGGCAGTGGCAGTAATAACGGATGCAGGAAGCGTGGCAGGCCTTGACGGAAGCTATAAAAAAACAGGATTGTGTTATTTTAGAGGAGAAGAGAAGTAGCTAGTAACAGGCAGTTAGTAAGTTATCTAGGTCTAAAGGGAGTCTTTAGACCCTGGAGCGTTAGGCCTGGCTATGGAGTGGACTTCCTCCTAAAAGGCAATAGGTCTTATTACTAACCCGGCTAGGAGACGACGGTAGGGAGGAGATAGTGGAGGTTATATACAAGGGTAAGGCAAGGGCATTTGCAGAGAGGTTCTTCCCTCTATCCGCAGCTAGGGCTCTAGGTCTAGAGGCAGAGGAGGGGATAAGATACTGTGATAATGATTAGGCAGTTCCCGTGTTTATAAAGGAGGAAATTAAAGAGGTTATAAAGAATATAGTAAGTTAGAAAGCCCTAGGACCGGATAAGCTACTAATAGGTTTCCTTAAGCTATGTAGAGCGGCCCTAATATTATGTTTAACACGCCTTGCGAATGCTTGCTATAGCTTGGGATATCATCCGGCCTCCTTCTAATAAGCGAAGGTAGTAGTTCTATGTAAACCTGGGAAGTCCCTTAAGGAGTTGGGCAGACCGGGGGGGTGGAGGCCGATATTGCTGTTAAATACAATAGGCAAAGTAATTAAGGGAGCTATTATAAGGAGGATTACTATTATAGTAGAGGAAGGCTATATACTGCCGGATATACAGATAGGCAACAGGGCTAGCAGATTAATAGAGATAGCACTAAGTATACTAAAAGAGGTTATAAGAATGGCGTGGTATTACTAGGGGATAGTATTATTACTACAGCTAGATATTACTAGGGCGTTTGACACTATTAGCTATAAACGATTAATCTGCACTATAAAGGAGTTAGGACTACTAGGGTAAATGGCCAGATAGGCACAGGGCTTTACATTAGAAAGGAGAGTATAATTGGCGTTTAATAGACGTATTACTAAGGAAATCTAAGTCACTGCAGGGGTTCCGCAAGGGTTGCTAGCGTCTCCTATCCTCTTCCTGCTCTATATTATACTATTATATTAAAGACTAGTAGCGGCGGAATTAATATTAATGTTAGGGTTCTTGGATGATACAAACATTATAGTATATAGAAAAACAGCAGAGGAAACAAAAGTATAACTAAAAAGAGCCTAGAGAATATATAAGGAGTGGTTAAAGGAGTATAAGCTAAGGTTTAACCTAGGAAAGAGCAAGCTAATACACTTTATAAGGAAGAGGCAGGCAATTATAATAACAATCTGACTTAAAAGAGCAATAATATAACCGACATAATTAGCGCAATTCCTAGGGGTTTGGATTTACCAGAAGCTTTGTTGGTTAACCTACATAGAGAAGGTGAATGCCAAATTGTCATAGCAGAAATTAGTGCTCACGGCGCTAGCTGTGTTTACGTGGGGATGCCGACTAAAGTGTGCAAGATCCCTTTATATACAGGTAATATAAAGCATAATAGCCTATAAAGCTGGGATATACCACACCCACAGCGAGCCAGAAGGGGTAGCACAGGGGGTAGTAAAGGCATTTATAAGGGAACAGAATAAATGCTTAAGGAGGGTTATAGGGGCATATAAGGTAATGCTAGTAGCATTCTTAAAGATAAAAGCAGCAGTACTGCCAGTAGATCTGTACCTTAATTACATTAAACAACGATTTTACTAAAGACTTAAGGATAGTAGCATAGGCAAGAAGATACAGCAGGCCTGTAATTTAATAGCATTGCAGCTACAATGCCAAGGAAGAGGCCGCTGACGTAATCGCTATAAGGCGTTTCCTAATGCCCCCCTCCCCCTCCCTAGCAGCCTTATAGCCAGACAGGAATTAGAGAGGGAGTAGGAAAAACGGTAGATCTGGCAGAGGCATAAGGCTTAGGTAAGAAGAGGACGGGCAAAAGTAATAGTAGTAAATAAGGAACCTAACTTTAAAAGCATAAAAAAGATAGTAAAGCTTTATAATAGCCTGCTTAAGCATAAATCTATAGCCCTAGTTTAGCTTTAAACAGAAAAAATAGAGCTAAATGCCTTCCTTTATAATAGACAGGTGCCTAAGGTAACTTTACTAATATGCTAATACTAGGGAGAAGACGAGGATATTTACTACCTTATTTTGTCATACCTAGAATATAACCATCTAAGACCGATTCTAGCAGTGCCTATAATAAGAGATCTATAGGAACTTAGGGTGGCGCTTAATAATAAGAAGCTAGCACTAAATATTATAAAATAGGTGCTTTTGACTAGGTAACTTTAGTAGTACAGGTTAGCAGAGGAGCTTGGTAAGGCATGGCAGATATATAATAATAAGGCTAAGAAAGGGACCAGAGGTAATAGAAATAATAGAATAGAGGAGGAAGAGCTAGACTAGGAGGGGAGGTGCTTATAGGGGGTTTTTACTAACATACTAACCTTTTATATAAAGCATAACCACACTTCTGTTATTATCTACAGTTCCAGGGAACTGGCAGATATCTTATACTAATGGTTGGAAACAATAAAGACTCTATATCAGAGTGTCAGGAGAGTCACGAGACAAGAGCGTAAGAGTACAGAGACCCACTAGGGCGAGCCGCGCCCTAGCTACGCACAGGTATATAGGGGGACAGGCCTTACAGAGAAATAGAGAGGCCAGCGAATATAGCATTCACATCACTGACCCTACCTGTAGCTATTTAGTTATAAGTACGCTTAACTACAGCCTTCACTCTACTAGTAGACCTCTAACTATAATAGAATATTTGCTTTTTCCTATAGGGACAGTGGACCATTAGCTTAGTAAAGATATTAACCTAAAGAATAAATATACAAGCAAGCAGCTGTATTAACGTAGCGACCGCATAGGCATTAGATAAATTTGACAGAAACGGAAGCAGCTCTAGTATTATCATGGCATAAGACGTTATACTACAGCTAGAACCCCCTGTACCTACATTAGAGGGTAGAATAAGAGAACCTATAGGAATAAGACAAACTCACCTTAATAGCACTATAAGCAATTAGTATTATCAGCCTAAACCCCAGCGCACCTAAATCCAAGATATTAACGCGCAGGCTAATAAGGAAGATAAGTTGGATTAAGAACTCAAGGAAGCTGCAAGGAAGCTATGCCTTATTTAGAAGCGCGCCTAACTTAAGAAAATATAGCAGGACTTAACAAACCCCTTAGTAATTACACCAGAGGAGCCTAGTCTAACTGCTTCTCTCTAAACGGACACTCTAGGCAACTAATCAACAGCGACTTACCTGCGACATAGCCTTGCAAAAGCATAATTAAAAGCCCTAGTTTATAAGGGAAATAGTTATAAGAACTTACAATCCTTTCTTGCAGACCTAAACGTAGCTTTTATTATAAATAGGGCAACCTTTACGGACGATTTAACTAAGGTTGCCTATACTAGCAGCTGCTTAGCAAAGGAAGCGAAGCAACAATGGAATAAGTATGCAGCCATAGACGGTATTATAGACTTTAACAATTATAGCTAGAAGGACTTTATTATGTGGCTAAAGGACAGAGCAATGGACGAGAACATATGCTGCCTAAAAGCAACAAAGTTACTACTAGAGTTATAGCAACGAGACGATTAGCTATTTACAGTATTTATTAAGATTTAGGGCAAAATAGAGGGGGAGCTGCCTGAAGACATCCCTGAGAGAATTCAAATTTACATATTTATTAATAGCTTAAACTATGTAATAAGGAAGCAGGTCCTTAGCCAAGAGTTCCCTAAGTCTTAGGCACACCTTATTAGACAGGGTTA
>AFQZ01001016.1:0-19023 GCA_000222935.2 Aciculosporium take MAFF-241224
AAAAAGAAAACAATCCTACCCAACGCCATATTTGCTAGCTCATGCGCTTCTGATAAGCAAACAACGACCCATCATCATCCATCATCCACAGCTTCTTCCCGCATTCAAGCCCCTCATTTCAGAGTCAACCTCGACCGGCTCGGAAGCTGCTGCTCATCCGTGGCACGCCATGTATCTTGATCATGTGCCGTTCCAATTATCCCTTCACAGCTTCACATCTACATCCCCCCCATCTCAGAGTCCACCTCAACCGGCTCCGGAAGCTGCCGCTGATCCATACCGTGTATCTTAATCATGTGCCGCTTCCAATTGTCCTTTCTCGGAAAGGCCTTCCCGCCGGATCTCGAATAATCGCACCACGGAATCGCGCAGTGAAACTTTTTTCTCTTCTCGTGCCGGTCGTTGATGTGTCGCTGCAGGTGGGTTATTGTCCCGAAGCCTTTGCCGCAATTGTTGTAGGGGCATTTGTGGTCTTTGAGGTGGTAGCGTTGGTGGTGCCTGGATTCAGGGTTAGTCTGATTGGGTGGGTAAAAAGAAGAAGAAAAAAATAGAAAAAAAAGAAAGAAAAAAAGAAAAGAAAAAAGAAAAAGAAAGAAAGAAAAAGAAAGAAAAAGAAAAAAAAAAAAAAGGGGGGGGGGGGTAAGTAGTAGTAGTAAATAAAGAGGAAAGAAAAAGAAGAAAAGAGAAAATAGAGTCCTCCTACTTTGCGCCTCATCCCCTCCTATACATACTTGAGTTTATGTGGCTGGTCAAACACCAGACTACACCCCGGCTCGTCACACCGCAACACACCACCACTTCTGGGAGGCGTCAGTCCCGGCTGGGGCGAGATGCTATGTCGAGAGTCGGACCCATTCATTGAATCCGAACCGGGACTGTCTAGCTGCGTGGAAGGGGTATTCTCGGCAGACGGCGCAGTCGATTGCGCACCCGGAAAAGGGGTAGATTGGTCCGAGGGGTCGCTCGGAAGCCGCCTTGTCTCAGGCATCACCGCGGGGCTCGGGTCATCAAGGCTACTACTGTGCGGGTCCATCATTGGGACATGGTGGCAGGGCTCTTGCTGGAGCGCCTCCTGCACCGGCTCCTGATGTGTCGGCGCGGGGGACAGTGGTGCAGCGTGTGCTTCCGCAGGCGTGGTAGGTGCGGGCACGGAGGCGGGTGGTGGTGAGATGGTTGGCGAGTCGACGCGAACGTCTTCCTGCTCTGCCTGGTCACTGGCAGGCGATGGGCTACCGCCCGAGCCGTATGAGCCAGTGAGGAGTTGGTGCTCTGTTCTGTGGCACATTTCCGACTGAGTAGACGCGGGCATGATATCCATAGGGTTCACAGTCCCAGGAGCAGGATCGGATGGCGGCGATGGGGAGGCCCTGAAGGCGGCTCCGTCAGAAGGAGGTATGTGCGGTGGAGTTGTGACGAGGGGTTGCGAAGCAGATGGGGATGGCTGATTCGCTGCTGCTGGCGGTGGTGATGCTGCCGACACGGGCACCCGAGGCGGCAGCTCTGTTGACCATGTAGTAGGGGAACTCTCCGTGGGGAACCCCGTCGGGTGTCCAGGGGCAAGGCTCTGCCCCGACTCAGGTCCGGGGCAGGCTCTCAACGGTGTCGGGTTTTCTTCCGCGGACGGTCCTGACGCCAGTGAGCGTTGGCGCGTGCCCAGCCTGCGGAACATGTGCTTCAAGATGAATTTGTGGGCGCGCCCGCCTGGCATGACTTGCGCGGGTTTCGAAGCATCGGGGGCAGTGACCATGCCAAACGCTGACGAGGGTATCGAGGGACGATAGTAATCATGGCTCGTCCCACTGAGCACGCCCGGGTTATCGTCCGGTATCGACGCCGGCATATAAAAGGGAAAGGGCGTCGTCTCGTTCCGGTAGTCGTCATCGACGGCACCGACCGAGGCAGCTTCTCCGTCCCGCGGCAGGGCCTCTCCGGCCGTTGCTCCTGCGGAAACTTGTCCGCTTGCTTCGAGAACGCCTTTCTCTGCCTGCGCGAATCCGGCATAGATGGGCGTCTGCGTCCATTCCAGCTCCTTGCTCTGGAACCCCCCGTCAGGCTCGCCGCGCGGCAACTCTTCATCCTGCTTGAACGACTCGGCAGACGAGAGCCGTCGGCGGCGATTCGGGTACAGCGCCGAGCCGCTTATGTGGTGTGCCAGGCTTGCGCCAGCCTCGACATGGCGACATGGCCGAGCAGCTCGATCGCGCCGCTTGATCAGATAGACGATGACGGGATAAAGGCAGAAGGCCACGAGGGCAGAAGCGACACAAACTCCAACAACGGTGCCTGCTATTCGTCCATGGTTCAAGTGTCGCCTCCTCAGTACCGATGTATCGATGACGGTGGTGGTGGTGCTGCTGCCGCCGCCGCGGCTGGTCACGACATGAGCAGGCGACAACCGCGACCAGATGGAGCGGACAATCCGACCGCAAAGCGAAATCGCATTCGCGTGGCGGGATCCGGGCGCCCTCGCCTTGAGAATGTCGTCGTCGTCATTCATGACCATCAAAGGCCAAGCCCTCGGAGCGGGGCCAACGGCCGAGAGAGAGACTTGCAAGACACCGACGTTGAATTATGGAAAGAGCAGGTATGTAGATAAAACGGCCCGGCACCCACGGAAGCTGGGCAAGGGGGAGGGGGGGGGGGGGACTTGGGAGGCCGCCCACGGGGCGATTCAGCGACTCGCGCAAAAGGCCGCGGCGGGCCGCACGGGAAAACAGTTGCAGTGGTGGCGGGACACAGAGCAGGCCAGGCAAAGCACACAGCAGCAATAAGACAAGAAGGAGACGGACGGCGTCTCGAGATGTTCAAAGAACAATCATGGGTATCATGACACGCGGTGTTGCAAGGGAAGGACTGGGCGTGGTTGCGCCCTGGACTTTCCCATCCAGTCGGACGACGACAGCAACTTGTCTGACACCTCAATCCTGAGCATCCTGGAGCAGCAGGTGCAGCAGGTGCAGCCCTGTTCTCAAACCGTAGACGGTCTGACCAACCAACCTGATCGCCGCAAACCCACCTCAGCTCTCAGCTCACGAATCAGTTTCGCAGCTCGCGATTCATAGATGATCCGGGCAAGGTGTCGTCAGGCGGGCCGATCCTCTGCCTTGACATTTTGATCAATTTAGGATACCATGGTTCAGACAAGGGAGGAGCAAAAAGAACACGGGATGGGGTCCATGGCAGGCGACTACTGGGTACTATATAATGCTCGATAAGCCGCCCATCTACCGGTGGATTGGCAATGGGCATGGGCCAATCCACCCGCTGGTCAGGTCTGATCCACCTCTCGCCAGCGTAACAGAAGAAAACAGAAGAATCCAGTGCGCTGTCAACGTAAAAGCTGTACGTTCGAAACGCCACATTGAGAGTAAAAACCACGATAGTTTTTCGTAGCCTTGCCCGACAGTAGGGGTTAAGGTGAGCTTTTTTGTAAGAGTAAAATAATTCTTTTTTTTCATTCTTCTTTTCCTTTTTTTTTCATTTATCCGCGTATGTAAACGGCTCATGGCCGCCATAAATGGTTCTACCGCGTCGACCGTCTTCTACCCCCCCCCCCCCTACCTACCCTGCGACATTCTTCCTTTGTCAAAGATGGCATTTATTTGCCCACACGTCCCGGGACGTCTGTTATGTGACGATGCATCAGTCGTAAGAATACACACACATGAATCACGTAGTGTGTGCTCAACCATATGTAAAATGCTTCATCTCCATCCACGGACCACCACAGATCTGAGCCCACCATGGACATCCAAACCGCAGCCAAATATCTCGCAACACATCCCGGCATGAAAGACGACAAGAATTCATAGATTTCAACAGCTGCTCTGCTGCACCAAGTACAGATCCCATGCAAGCCAAAAAAAAACCATGCTCTACACCACCTCGGCGCCCATTCTATACCCCCCCCTTTTCAAACAAGCGTAAGACCCAGCATCTGAAGACAAAACAGACGAAAACCATGAAAAGACAAGAACAGAAACAAAAAAAAAACCCACATCCATCACCACGTCCCGATAAACCACCCACACCCACACCCACACCCCCATCTCCCTCCCCGCCGATAAAATCTCCAACAGCCACACCCCAACTGATCTGATCAATCCTCCTCACTGATCTCGCTCTCATCCCCATGCGGCGTATTGGCCATATCCTCAAACGCCATCTCCATGTCCTTTTCCAGATCGTCCTCCATGTCATGGCCCCCGTCTTCCCCCTCGTGCTGGGCCCCCACCGGGACACCCTCCTCATCCTCATCCTCATCCACCATCCCCTCCGCAGCATGCAACCCCTCGCCGTCCCTCTGATTCTTCACCGGACTCGGCAGCTTAAAGTCCATATCCGGCTCGTCGTCACTCTCCCCGTCCGCATCATCAGCCTCCGAGTCCCTCTGATCCATAAAGTCGTCGAACCGCCTCGGCGGCGGAAACGCCGGCGAAAAATCCGTCTGCTTGGCCGTGTGTGGCCCCCCCGGGTACTCGACGAGGAGCCCCCCGTCGTCGTCGTCGTCATCCTCCTCCTCGCCGTCTTCTTCAAAGGACTGCGCCTTGCGCGCCTTGGGTGGCGTCTCCTTTTGCGGCTCTGGAAACGAGAGAGAAACTTCCTTGGCTTGTTGCTGCTGCTGCGGCTGCTTCTTTTCCGTCTTGCGCTTCGGCTCTTTGGCCTGCACCTGGCATGGCTTGTTCGTCGCCGACTTGCTGGTCGTTGTCTGCGGCGCAGCCGTCTTCTTGGCCGTCGCCCGCCTGGGTGCCGCGGCTGGCGGCTGCTGGCTGTCAAGGTGCGGGTATCGGCTGCGTCGGCGCTCCGCGTCGGCGCTCCCGGGCATCTTGGTGATGTTCATGTTGAAGGTCGAGTCAATCTTGTCGAGGATGAAGGCCTTCCGTTCGGGGTCAAAATGCAGGACGTATTGGTTGCTGTTGGTGTTTCGCGAGCCCGAGTAGGCGTAGCCGCCGTCGTCGTCGGCAAACGACAGGTCGTACGAGTCTGTCCTGCCCGGGAGGGAGGGCTTGAGACGCGCGTTGGTTGGCGCATCGTTGGATGACAAGGTGGGCTTGTGATTATCTGTTTTGGCGCAAAAAGTTCAGTATCGCGAGTAAGCCGCCTCGGGAAGAAGATGGAGGGATGTGAGAGTCAAGAGAGGAGACGCGTACATCGAATACCCGTAAAGATGCCATCCGACGTTCCTGCCAGGAGGCCATCGCCGAGGATGACGGGATACTTGCCCGCAAGGGTCGGGTCAATCAACCCGGCCACGGCCATGGCTGCAAGTAGAGCGCAGTGATTGCTGGTCTTTTTTTTTTCTCTTTTTTTTTTCTCTTTTTTTTCTCTTTTTTCTCTTCTTTTCTCCTCTTTTCCCTTCCTTTTCCTTCTTTTCTCCTCTTTTCCCTTCCTTTTCCTTCCTTTTCTTTTCTTTTTCCTTTCTTTTTCCTTTCTTTTTCCTTTCTTTTTCCTTCTTCTTGATTTTCCTCGTGTATCGGGTGCAGGGCAGTCTTGCACGTTGGAGCAATTCGAGCGAGCTCTAAAGCAAAAAGGATGCTGTCAAGGTCCAAATTGAAAAGTCGAAATTCAAAGTTGAAAATTTGAAAATTGGCCCAGCCACAGGATGAGGGACACGACGGAAATGCAAGTTGAATCGTGATTGGAGGAGCCGCCGGGTCTGTTAGTGCTGGCGCAATGGGCGCAATGTTTAGACTCGGCTCATGCCTGCATGTCACTCCCTGCAAGCAAAGTTGCAACATGTACTTGCTCGCACAGTGCCGGATGTACCAAGCAGGTACTGTACACTGTACACATCAAGATTCATCCATGCGCAACTCGTTTCTTGATGGTGATCAAACACTAGCATTGCCCCTATCGGCAACACCAATGGCACAAAGGAGGAAGAACAAAGATTCTTCAAAGGCTGAGAATCTGTCATGGCTTGATGGCCATACCGATTCCGGCGCGCAATGACCACCTCTGGGCCGGAGCTTCTTTTCTTCGTACATGTCGTGTACATGTGTCCTTTAGGTACCTACCTAGTATCATGGCACGTAGGAGACGCCGGTGTTGCTAGAGTACTATAATGATTTTTTTTTTGTTCTGTAGGCCCCGGTGAAAGCATATAGAAACATGCATGTCTTTTGCTCCTGGCGTGCGCCCCGACTCCATCACGTGCGAGACGCTTCATGCATCGCCAAGTAAATAGGTTACAGTCACAGGATACCTGTCAACCATCGCCCGACAGTTCCAGCGTCAGACCGGATGGCATCGAATCTAGCACGCAAAGCACATCTTGTCAAACCCGTCATCACAAGCTGGCTTGGTTAGATCATTGCAAATCTGGCATGCCATCGTCTTCAACCGCGTCACGTCTCCTCTGCAAAATCAACTGTTGGCCATGACTGCATCGGCGTGTAGAAACATGACTTAAGGCCTTGTGTTCTTGCTTCCCATGTTTCTTAGTTGTGTATAAAGCAATGAATGGCGGATGCCTGCGTCTTTCGGTGTGCGGGAGATGCCCGCGGCGTCATGACGGGTTGTGTCGTGCCGAGATGACGAGGAAGGGCCTTGGCAAGGGGCTCTTTTGTTCCAAGATAGACCGCCTTCCCCCCCCCCTTTTTTTTTTCCCTTCTTTTCCCCTTCCTTTTCCTCACATTCTCTTTGACACGGTCGGTGTAATGACAAGTTAAATTTTGCGCCGTGCGCGTCGGAATAGAGTCCAGATGTCTATCTATGTCTCATCTGCCTCAACTCGTCTGCATGGATGCTGCATAAATGTCAAGACATGCCTGTTGACCGTTCACGAGCGAGACCGGTATTTTCTGGCGCACCAGAGTTCTGGCTGGGACAACCGGAATGGTCCGAAGATGATGGTTGTCCAATGACTGCCAAGGGACAGCTGCATGTTGGTTCCGATTTCTCGGGCAGCTCACCGCCAGAGCAACATGCTGCCCATTCGGGAACCCAGAGGCTCTTCCCTCCGGCCGATCTATTGCCAGGCGTTCCGAGTACAATTAGTAAAACATTTTAGTAACAGAAAATATAAAAGATGATGAAAAAGATGAAAAAGATAAAAAGCCGACGCCTCCTCCTGTCAAACCAGGTCACGAGACGTGCGAAACACCAGAGCGCGTCGAAAAACATCCTGGACAACAATCGAGGCTCGTGACGGAAAATAGAAGCGAAAATGTTTCAATGTCAATGGATGCATTGGCCGGCCACTTGCGCAAAGCAAGACATTGATGACAAACGTCCAAGCACCACGATGAAGCACTACCATGGATGGGAATGCAGTGAATGTGCGATGGAAAGCCACGGACTCCTTGGTCTGATATGTTGGCGCAGGGCAAAGAAATCGGACAATTTAGTCTGCACGTGCAGGTATCTAAGATTGGTAAAAGTGATGAGCGATGCTGGAATGTGCAGATGGCCCTTGCTTGGCCCGCCTACCAGGCTGGATTTGGCCAATTTTGCTTCTTTCTCATTAGTAATTGGAGCCAATGGAATGCATCATGGAAGTCCCATTTCTGCGCGACACCGCTCTGCCTAATCCACGCGTCCACAATTTAGTGTTTTGCTGGCTTGTTGACTACTTGGATGCGCGTGATTTGCCTGACCCATTTGTCACGGCCCCTGAGCGCCGAGCGGCAAACTGTGGGTTCTTTCTTGTCGCTCGGTTGTGATATCCGGAGCGTCGGTCCATGACAGCCCGGGCCCGTCATTGGAGACTGGCCAACTCGCGAGTCTATGATGGCTACCAACAGGTCTATGCAGAAGCAAACCATACGAAGAAAGCTGAGCGCTCCTGGTAGTAGGATGGAATAAGTCGCCTTGGCCAATGTGTCGTGTGGTCCCCCAGCCCACTTTCAGAGTGCGTGGTAAAACAAGCGGAAACGCTCTCAAGACATGGACACTCTTGACAGTGGTGGACATGGTCAAGGTTGTGACGGTGTATCCTCAGGTCATGGGAACAGGCAGCTGGTCCGCGCCCCACAGCATCGTGAAAACCTTGACGTATTGGACCTTTGCTCCCATGGTTTGTTGTTTGGTCGAGAGTTGTCTTTTGCTTTGGTTCTGCTACTAGAAGACCTGGTTGAAACTCGATGGTGCCAAAGTGGCTGTTTTGGATCACGGCCCGCGTTGCGTTGAATATGGGGTTCGAGGCTTCAACCTGCCCTGCACCTTTTTCACTCGGCCGGTAGTCTAGACAGCCGGGGAACGAATTGTTTGTGCTGGCCAGCCGCACCAGCAGAGGGTCACAAATTTGCAATGAAAAGTCAATTGACCATCTCCCGATGAATAGATGGATAGATTGATTGACCGACTGACCGACCGACTGACTGACTGACCGACCGACCGACCGACCGACCGACTGACTGACTGAATGAGTGAATGACCATGAATACTCCTGAGCCCTGGCGTACAGCTCATGACGGGAAAAAGTTGGCCGACGTTGCGATGACTTGACCAGCAGATGCAGATGCAGATGCAGATGCAGATGCAGATGAGATGGGAGTCGGGAGTCGGGAACCAAAGTGTGACGTGACGACAGTAAGGGGAGATTACGACGGCTCAGGCAGGGAAGGCAGGGAGAAGCACCCCCTGCCGTGTCTCTGTTCAGTGTTGGCTCCACCAAGTACCTAAAATGCCTAGGGTTTCTGGCCGGCGGAATGGTACCCGTCAGGAGCCAATCACGAAGCCGCGCCGGCCGAAACCCAGCTCAGTCCAGCGTTGGCAGCTGGCAGCATCTGAAAATTCATCTAGCATTTAATCCACGACTGCATCTGTCTCTACCACGATGATAATGGATGGTTTTCCCTCAAATCGTCAGTCAGTCCCGCCCCCTGTCTTGTCTCCTCGACTCCCTTCCATTCCTCCCCCTTTCCGCCGCGCCATTGTTTTCGGTCATCACGTCCGTTAGTCCTGGACTCCTGCGTTTCGGCCTGGTATTTGCACGTCTCGCGAGGCCCTGGTGTCTGCCAACTGTTTCCTATTTTGGCCTGTCGTAGCCATTACGTCGGTGGAAAGCTTATCGAGTGCGGACTAACGTATCCGACATGTACATACAAACGTACACAGGGCACGACAGGTACCCAAGTACATGCAAGACATATAAACTGTCTGTCTTGGAATGTCTGGTCCGACCCAGCACATCCGTCTCTGCTCTCTTCTCACACGCCCCCCCACCCCGGCGCCTTCTCCCTCTCTCCTTCCCTCTCTCCTTCCCTCTCTCCTTCCCTCAGCCCGCAATGTTCGCTACCTGTACGAAAGTTGGTCGGGTCACCACTTAGCCATGTACGAATTATGAACCTAGACCATCGTCTCCAAGAGACACCAGACGCCTCCAAACCTCCCAAGGGGGGGAAACCATGGGGGGGGTGTCGGTCTACGTACGTTGTTGCGCCTCGTCAAGATAAAATCGTGCCTGTTACGCACCTTGTTGCGCTATATACCCTATGTACCTATCCTAGTTCCTTCCTGCCTACCTCCTGCCTCCCAGGAACCCCGTCCAGTGTCTAGCGCATCTTTATCTTGGCCGATTCCCACCGAGACTCTCGTCTTCCCATCCCCTCCCCTCGCTGAGCCGATCTTAATTACCACACCGCCATGGACGAATCAATGGAAATCCCGGAGCTCGATGATGCTCGGTTCTGCACCGAGGTGATGCAGCTAGCCGTCGACAAGACCGAGTTGCAGCACGATCGCGAGTTGCTCACAACAGCGCATTGCCTTGGCATCATGGCCAGCTTGCCAACCGTCTCGAAATCTTATCGACTCATGTCAAGCTCAATGTCAGCATCCACCGAGTCTAGTTCAAGAGACAAGGCCTTTTCAACCGCATCCGATGGGTCTGCTATGACATACCCCACGCCTCACTCGTCCATATACGGCGTTCCTAGCTCCAACTTTTCACCCACAGAAAAAAACAGCAAGAAGAACAAGAATGGCGTCAATTCACAGAAGACACAGGCCAGAAGCCTGAATTTCTCGTCATATGACAAGTATCTGGCCCAGGCCGATCTGCTTCTAGAAGAGTCACGTTCTCGAAACAGCACTGGACTCCTGGAAAGCTCACGACAAAGCATCTTTAGCGTCAGCACCAGGAAAAGCCTTTCCGGTGTCACATCAGGTTTTCGACATAGGCTCAGACTCGGAAAGAAATCAGCTCGCATGCACGAAACTCCCATGTATGGTTCCACCTCGATATTTCGGTGACATGTTTGTCACGAACAATGACAAAGTCAACTAGGTAACTAATAGCAAAACATAGGTCCTGCTCTAAATGCCAAGCTTCCCTTGGTAATGCTAGTGGTTTGCAAAGTTTGCCGTGCGGACACGCCAACTGCACACGTTGTCTCAGAGACCTGACGCTACAGGCAATTAGAGATGAGTCGACAATGCCGCCGAGTTGCTGTTCAAAGCCACTGCCATCCGAAACCTTGCAAAAAGCTCTCAACGTCGATGACCAAGAATCCTTTCTCAAAGCCGTCCTCCAATACAGCACTCACTCGGATCTGCGAGTATTCTGTTGCAATCCAGTCTGCGGAGAATTCATACCCCCAGTAAAGAGGGTGGACACGAATATGCCCTCTACGGTTTCCTGTCTAAAATGCCAATCTAAAGCGTGCTCATTGTGCAAAAAAGGCGGGCACGCCATGGGAACACAATGCCCCGAGGATTGGGAACTGCTAGATGCTCTCAAAATTGGCGGCAGCGGCAGTTGGAGGCGTTGCTACAGGTGCCGCAGACTGGTCGAGCTCGTTGATACGACAGGACCGGCGACCTGCGAATGCAATGCCCAGTTCTGCTATGCTTGTGGAGGGGTTTGGGATATTGTCAGTGGCTGTCCCAATGTTTGCAAAGGTGAAGAGGACCTGGCCAGGAGACGGGAGGAGGATGCGCAGCGGGCTGCGGAAGCGGAGGCTGCCGAGGCACTACAGCAAGAGGAATATACGAAACGATCCGTGGAACATCAGGAAGTCCAGTCTCTGCTCGAGGCCCAGAGGAGGGAAATGCGGAGAATGCTGTACTTCAAGGAAGCAGCTGTGACCTCGTTGAAGGCGCGCCAGTCTGCGCAAGAGGTGGCCCTGGCAGGCAAGCATGATGAAGACAAGGAGGAATTGACGAAGAAATATGCCAAAGACATAAGTCGGCTCGAAGACGGACAGATTAATGAGGAAATGGAACTCCGATCAGCTCTGGATCAAGCCGCGCGGAGCATCAGAATTCGTATCAAGCACATGGAGGCGTACTGTGACGGTCTGGGACAAAAACCAACTGTGTCTAGTCTGCCGCCGCGCGTCGTCACGGAACAAAACCTTCGAGATTTGGGTCATCAGTACAACCTTCGGGACGACGTGGAACGACAACATGAAGCCAAAATCAACATGATGCGAGACCGGCAGTCGAAAAGGATGGAAGAGCTCGTCCAGAAGCACGAGGCCGAATTAGACGCCCTCACTGAACGCAATCAGAAAGCACATGATGCGCTTTCTGAGAGCCTTGTTCGGGAACGCAAGACGTTTGACAATGTTTTTGGGGCGCGACAGTCTCGCCTTGCAGCAAGATGGGCTCTTGCTATCGAGGTACTGTGCAAGCAATTGCAAGAGAGGGATGGCCTGAGGTACTCGACAGTTGCTCCACCCTCGTGGCCAGAGTCTGCCACGACAGAAGTTTCCGTGTCATGACGTATGATGTGACATGCCCTTCATTCGTTCTTCTCTGCCCTTTTTATTTCCCTATTTTTCTTTTTAGGGATTTTTTTTGGCATGGACCACTCCGTTCTGGCGATCCTTCCATCAAGACGATTATAAGTTTGCCCCTTTATAATCCTCTCTGTACGATAATGTCATGTCATGCATTTTGTGTCTCTTCTTCTTATCACATGTGTCAGCATTCACTTTTGCCATGTAATTTGGGGCCTCTATCAATGCCTTGACGGTAGGGAATGGATGCAACGCAGCGCCAGCCGTGTTGATGTCTTGTGCGTCTGTTTTCTTTCCTCTTCCCTTTTCTTCCCCCCCTTTTTTTTAATTCTCTCTTTGTCATCTACTGGATATTGAAGCTCTTGGGCTCATTTGAAATACGCCTTTCCATGGGGTTTTGAAATGGAATGCAGTGCTTAACCTGCCTGATGACGTATGCATGGTCTATGTACGCATAGTATCGTCGGTACCAGTGAGTAACCGGGTGTAAAACTTTGTTTGACAGTGTGAAGAAAGAATGGCAGCTATCACACCGACTACTTTGGTGCAGAATGGTGGTGAAACTAGGGTTTTGAAATTTTCAACAAAGAAAACTCGTCTAGATGTCCATGGCCTTGGAAAGGACAAGTTCCATGACATTGGTTACACTTTTACCAAAGATGAACGAAGAGTGATAAACTATAGTAGACACCACTTTGCAAGGCAGGTTTCTGGATCAGTACTTGGTATTTTTTATGTCACTCTGGTCATTTCTACGTTTTTTTTTGTTTTTTTTTATTTTGTTTACATTTACATGGAGGTCCAGTGATGTATGTCGTACAAAGGACGACGGGTTCTTGGCAACGACGAATGCAGATACCCGATGGCGAGTTCGAGAGGGGCCTACTTTTTGTTTGCAGGGTTTCTTGAGTAAAATGTACGGAAGATACCTGGTAAGTGAGGCGTTTACGAAGCTGGTGTCACGGAGATGTCAACTTACGGAATGGGGATAATGATGAGGGGGATGTCGGGACAACTGGCCTGGTGATTTTGTTGGTAGAGAGGGTGCGTGTGCTGCGTGGTAGTTTAGGAGAGTGGTAGGGTGATTTGTCGAGAGGGCGGCTTAGCAGATGCATTCAGTAGGCAAACAGATGCGTGAAGTCGTCTTGAGAGAGTTGGATGGGGAGGCGAGTTGTGGGATGGCTTGTGGCAAGGGACATGATGTTGAAGGGTAGAAAGTACCTACCTACTTAAAGTACCTACCTACTTAAAGTACCTACCTACTTAAAGTACCTACCTACTTAAAGTACCTACCTACTTAAAGTACCCTTAGGTAGGTTAGGTAGGTAGGAGGTACCTAATACTCTTAGTACTTAGTACTTAGCAGGTAGCTTCGGAGTAATATGTATCCGAGCACAATTCTCAACTTGGGGCTTCTCTGTGCTTACACGTGACTCTGCTTCGCCTGGCGGGGCCACACCGACCAGAGCGTCGAAAAAAAGGTCGAATAGCACAAAATAGCAGGTCATCCACTTTTTTACCAAACCACCACCAGCCAAGGGAATCTCTTTGCCGAATTTCGCTTTTCCTCGACCACCCGCCGCCCGTCACGCTTCGACAAAACCTTCAAAAGCACAGATCTTCACAATGGACTCCTCCAAGGCCCCCGTCAAGCTGGTCAAGGTGACCCGAGTTCTCGGCCGAACTGGTACGGAATATACCCCGACCATGCTCCTGTTTTTACCCGACTCGTCGAGATGCCCCAAGAAAAAAGAGTGCGGAAAAATTGAGAAGGAAACAAGAAAAGACGGTCGTGATCTGAAGCGCTGCTTCTGCTCGCCAGTTCAGTCATGGCCGAATTTTCCTACCATTTAGTGCCAGACAAGACATGTGACCGCTCTGGGGGGCTCCCGCGATGGAAAGGATTTTTTTTTTTCGATTCGAAAAAAGGGCACATGTTGCGTTTGTCATTGGGATGTCTTGGGAGGCTAACAGAATGGCTACAGGCTCTCGTGGTGGTGTTACCCAGGTGCGCGTCGAGTTCATGGACGACCAGACCCGATCCATCATCCGAAACGTCAAGGGACCCGGTATGTCTCTCCCACACAAACGGCACACGCAACGCTGTCCGTCTCATTCCCCCAGAATACTACCGGCAGAAGACTAACGTGGTATCCGTCGTTTTCAGTTCGTGAGGACGATATCCTTTGCCTGCTCGAGTCCGAACGTGAGGCCCGACGTCTGCGATAAAGAAGTCGGTAGCGGACGCGGACGCGTTCGCATGAGGAGTGAGGCATTGGGCGGGGATTTATTTGCAAAATAAAGAGGAAAGGAAAAAGAAACACAATGGATGATTTGACGACAACCATGTTTAAACGTTGGTCAATATCAGAGTGCACGAGATGAATCTAGGAGTGAGGAGAGTCAGGGTCGGGATCGAATTCTTTCGGGGGTTGAGGCGCTGGACAATTGTCTCCTTGATTCAAGGCTGTCAAGTAGCATAGCCGACAGGTGTAACCTGTTCGGGGGGCTGTGAAAGCAAACTCGGGCTGATTTTTTCCCATGGCTGTTGGTTTCAGAAATCCGGGCTGTGTTTTTATTTACCATTTCTATGAAGAACTTCCATGAAGATTTAAAAAAAAAAAAACACACAAAAGATAAAACACAAAAGATAAAACATGGGAGGGAAGGTAGGTGACAAGCGGTGCTGTTCTGGATCGCCGTCGGCCCGGTACGTTTTGACAACCGAAAAGACTTGACCACCAGCCACATCATGACCATGCATGGGCAACGGCCACACAGGTGCTGGTACTGTGTCACGCCGTTGTACCCCGCATGCGGAAGCTGGCTGAGCCACAGCCAGGCCGTCACCCAACCACGGTCAGCCGACCAAGTTCATTCCATTGACTCTCCCGCGCGTCCAAACGGCCTCCGGCCACCACGTTTTTGGATCCAAGCCGTCGGAGCAATCCGGCCACCTTGCAAAAGTTGCACAGCAGTTGAATCGCGTCCGTTTCCAGGCAAGCGTTTGAGCTGCCGGGGTGCCGCCAAGCTGGAAGGACAAACGAAGTGACGAGGAAGCCAGCCAGCCAGCCACGAGGGCTGCCGCGACCCATCGCAGGACAACAACGACGGCATCATCATCATCATCATCATCATCATCATCATCGCAGAGACAATCGCTTCTCTCTGGCGGCGTTTGTTGACGGAAGAGAGCCTGGCAGGCGACGAGGCCCGTCTTCAATCATCTACATATAGCCTCTCCCCCTCCGAGACGGGGCGAATCACAGTCTTTCCGTTTTCCAACCTCTCTTCTCGAACCATTCATTCGCCGAGCTTGTCCTGACACCATGGCCGACACACGAAATTCTGGTGACGACGACGCCATGCCGCCTCCCCGACAGAAGCACCGTGAGCGGTCCAGCAGCTTCGCCGTGGACGAACCCAAGGGCACTCACCCGGCAGAAATTGACAGGGCGCGTCCCGAAGTCGCCCCCGATGGCAAACAAAGTGGCCAAGGACACAATCGCGCATCATCAGAACAGGGCCCGTCGGCTGTCCTGGCCCCGGCAGCGAATGAGGCTCCCAAGCCGACTGTTGACCCCACGACGGCCAAGCAAGTCAGCGACGTCTTGTCTTCCGAGGTGAGCGAAAACCACGGGCTAGATTTGCGCCCCTATGCTATGGCTTCCATATCCCTTTGCATTTATTGTACTTTTTTTTTTTTTTTTTTTTTTTTTTACCACAATCAGGCCGGCATCCCCACTCTGCTAAGCCGCCTCAAACAAAGCGTAGCCTCTGCCAAGGAATTCGCCCTCTTCCTGAAGAAGCGATCCGTCCTCGAGGACGACCACGCGCAGAGCCTCCGAAAACTATGCCGCCTGACGCAGGACAATTCGCGCCGGCCCGAGCACCGCCAGGGCACCTTTTCGCGGTCCTACGACGAAATGGTCTTTATCCACGACCGCATGGCCGACAACGGGTCCCATTTCGCGGCGGCGCTCCACCAGATGCACGAGGAACTGCTGGAGCTCATCGCCAACGGGCAGCGCGGGCGCAAGCTGTGGAAAACGAATGGCCTGGCCGCGGAGCAAAAGGTGGCGGATCTGGAGCAGGTAATGCGCAAGAGCAAGACCAAGTATGATTCCCTGGCTGAGGAGTATGACCGGACGCGGACGGGCGAGGCGAGGCAGGGGGGGAAGGTGCTTGGGGCGTTCAAGGCGCACAAGTCGGCTGCGCAGCAGGAGGAGGATTTGCTGCGCAAGGTGCAGGCTGCGGATCATACGTACCAGAATCATGTGCAGACGTTGCAGAACGAGAAGGCTCACCTGGAGAGGGCTGCGAGGCCGGAGGCTGTGAAGGCGCTGCATGAGCTTATTTCCGAGATTGACTCGGCCGTGACGCTGCAGATGCAAAAGTTTGGTATGCCTCTGTCTTGGGGCCGCGCCCTTGCGGTGTTCTTCTTTTCGTTTCTTGTTGAAGAAAAAAATGCATGGCCACCAGCTTCTGGACTGACACTTCCGTGTAGCTGCCCTCAATGAGAAGCTGTTGCTTGGCAACGGCTTGATTGTCAGCCCGTTCAAGAGCCAGGCCGTGGAGGAGGCCGGGCAGCAGCCGCGAAGCCTGCGACAGGCCGTTGCTGCGATCGATAATGAAAAGGACATGAACGACTTTGTCGCCGGTCAGCATGGCAAGATTCAGCCGTACACGGAGGTGAAATACGAGCGCAATCCGGTATGCTCTCTCTCTCTTGTGTCGCCTCCCTCGAAATAACCTTGTTTGCCCGTGCAGCTAACCTGGCTCTTCACAACCCGCCAGATCCTGAATCCTCCGTCTTACGCCCCCGGCGGCATGCACCCTCCACCGTCGTCTTCCGGCCCAACAGAAGGATCAGCCGGCCAGTCCTTTACGCTGGCATCCCGAAGCAACGCCAGCAACTCCGGCGGCGGTCCCATGGGTTCCATGGCCGGTTCCCTCCCCTCGCAAGGTCACGCCCTTCCTCCTCCGGGACCTTTGGAGCCAAGCCGGCCATACGGCCAGGGCCACGGCCGCAGCGTCAGCCACGGCAACATGCTCAGCCAGCAGCAGACATTCTCGGGCCGCAACTCGGCGCAGCTCGCGACCCGCTACGGCGACGCGACGAGCCCGCAGGGAGCCCCCCAGCTGGGAAGCCTCGTCTTTCAAGCCTCGCAGCCGCCCCGGTCGGCGGGCCCCTCGCCTTCGGGTCCGCGGTCCCACCTCTCGTCACCCGACAAGGATGCGCACAGCCGTCCGCCGGCGAGCAGCCACGGGTACGATGCCGCCGGGCCGCCGCCGCCGCCGCCGCCGCCGGCCACAAACCCGGAGACGGCGGCGGCGGCGGCGCAGGGGCCCGCCGTTTTTGGCGTCTCGCTGAATCGCCTGTACGAGAGGGATGGGCTGGCCGTGCCGATGGTGGTGTACCAGTGCATTCAGGCGGTGGACCTGTTTGGCCTGGGCGTCGAGGGCATCTATCGGCAGTCGGGGTCGCTGAGCCACATCAACAAGCTCAAGGGGATGTTTGACGCTGGTATGTCGCACCTGGGCGTTTTGTTCCCGACGCCCTCTCCTTGCAGGCATGCACACACACACACACACACACAGGCATACATCCCTCCGGCGGACTCGCACATGCAGAGCTGACCACGTTTCACCAAACAGACTCGTCCGACCCGGCGCTCGACTTCCGAAACCCCGAAAACTTTTACCACGACGTCAATAGCGTGACGGGGTTGCTGAAGCAGTTCTTTCGGGATCTCCCCGAGCCGCTGCTTACGTTGGAGCACCACGATGCTTTTGTCAATGCAGCAAGTATGTTTCCCCCACTACCATGCGCATTATCCCTCCCTTTTCTTTTCTCTTTTCTTCTTTTTCTTCTTTTTCTCTAGATTTTTCTTTTTTCCCTTTTTCCCTTTTTTCCATCCTTCAAAGTCCACTCTTTTTGACTTGCCCCCTTTTCAAGAACACGAAGACGACGCCCTCCGCCGCGACTCCCTCCACGCAATCATCAACTCCCTCCCCGACCCCAACTACGCGACCCTGCGCGCCATGACGCTGCACCTCTACCGCGTCATGGACAATGCGCACGTCAACAGGATGACGTCGCACAACTTGGCCGTTATCTTCGGCCCGACCCTCATGGGGTCTCATCCCAGCACGGCCTTGACGGACGCGGGCTGGCAGATCAAGGTTGTGGATACGATCCTGCAGAGCACGTATCAGATTTTTGATGATGATTAGTGCAGGTGTAGGTTCTGGGTTCCACGTCCCATCTACCCGGCTTGTGTCGACCGGCCCGGGGGAGGACCTGGTCGAGCCCAGAGATGAGGTGCATGGAGCGGAGGGACCGAGAAGGGAAGGGGGGATTCGATGCCAATCCCGTCGTTTGCACGTGGGGATCTGCAGGGCAGGGGGCGCGATGAAGAAAACACGCATGTGGACCGACCGACGGGCTGTGGACGCGGACGCGGAGGGCAAGGGCGCATTCCATCTTCTCTCTCTGTCTCTTATTCTGTAGTGTAGTCTTTGCCGCGGTCGCGGTCGTCGTCGTCGTCGTCGTCGTCGTCGTCGTCGCCGCCGCCGTGCGTCTCCTCTGGTCTGGCCTGGTCCCCCGTCACGTCAAGTGTGCAGGCATGCATGGTGCAGCGTGATGCCGACGGCGGCGGGCGAGACGCGGCTTGTGAATCCACCGCAACCCAACGCCGTCGCGTCTGGCCGCGTCGTCTGCTGCTCATGCGAGGCAGCTGGCCGTCCGGGGCCCCTCATCGTGACTGGTGGTGCCCTTGAAGCGAAACCGGAACAGACGGGCAAGCACGAGGCAGCCGGGCATCGTTGCCGGCCGGCCTCCCCTGTTCCGGACCGAACACGACTGGCCGGCCGCCCATGTACGCCGCCGTCGACTCGTCCGTCCCCTGGCGGGGACACGCGAACCAGCCAGCCTTGCACGCCGTCCGTCCTCGGCCGCCCCCTTCACACAAGCCCCTGGCCAGAGAAGGTGGTCCGGTCCATACGACCGGCTTGTCTCCGCACATGCGCAGCAACTATGGTGCTTCGGGTTTCTCGGCCAGACGTGTACATGAAATGCAGCGGGATGCGTCCAACCCGAGACTGCCCAAAGGTAGCCACAGTGCTGAGAACACTGTGTCGACTCTTGTCTTCGAAAACAGGCACGGCAGACACAGACTGGTGTTGAATAATCCTCCACACACCCGCCGGAGGCGGCAGCTCGCCGCAGGCGGCCCCCGGCAGGGCCCCCGGAGGGAATCTAAAAAGGAGGAGTATTTAGCGTGGTTCTTTATAATTAGCAAGGTAAGTCTGCTAAAGAGAAATCTAAAAAGGA
>AFQZ01001015.1:0-19072 GCA_000222935.2 Aciculosporium take MAFF-241224
TTAAGTCTTACTGTTATGGGATAATCCGCGATGTCGGATCCCCACCTATATAGGACGGATTCGTTATGCAGCTAGTAAGACTTAAAATAATAATAACAACAACTTACACAGAATGCACTTAACTATATAACTTAATAGTAGTATATATAGGTGCGTTTAATAACCCCTTTATAATAACGTTAATAATAGCTTTATAGTTGCTTCCAACTAACTACGTAATAATACTACTATATAATAACTAATAGCAATTACTTACGTCCTTTATATAAGGTTTTGACTAAAAATTAAGGACTTACTGCTTTTAGTTAGTAAGACGTATTAAGTTAAATTACTAGATTACTAGGTCCTAACTAGCAAGGCTATAACAGCTAAAGAGTTAGAGTTACTATTATTAATAAGCAAGGCAGTGTGCTAAAACGTTAGATTTACTACCTATAGCAAGGCTATAAGCTAAGAGGTAAGAAGGATTTAATAGAACTTATGTCTAAATGAATAAGTTAGTGCTAGGAATTAAATAACCACTAACTGTATACTATAACGATTACTAAGGGAGAGCTTTATTATGTTTACAATCTTTATAAATACCTTAAGCAGAATCCTAACCCTCTTAGTCCTAGAGGAAGACTAGTAACTACTAATAATAAGGTTAAGGACCTTTCCTGCTTAGGAAGTTATAAATTCCGTAAAGGAAAGATTTACTAGACCTTAGAACCGCTATAACCAGTTAATCTAGTTCCTATATATTACTTACAATTTAGGGAAAAACTAATTCTAGTATAATAAATACTAAAAAAAGCTAAGAAGAAAGGGCTTCTTAAACTATTAGTAACTAAACCTAAGGTAACATTATTAAGGATTAAAACCACCCTGCCTAGGACTACACCTCTTACAGAACCAGAGACTTTAACTACAGTAATACCTCTTAAAAAGCCAGAAACCTTACTTACTATTATACCCGTTAAAGAACTAGAGGCTTCTTAACTTATAAAACCATTAAGCATTAGGGACATTATTCTAACTATAGTTTCTAGTCCTAATCTAGATAATAACCCTAAGGAGACCTTAGGAGGCAATAAGACATAAGAAACAGCTTTATCTAGCAAGAGATAACAGAAACAACTAGCTATTATTATATAACTTATATTACTACTAAAGCAGAATCTAGTATCTAGCAAAAAATCCGTAGAAAGCAATAAGTTAGTCTACTATAAGTCTTTTACCTATATAGACTTTTAGAATAATAAAGACTGTAAAGAAATAGGGAACCTTATTATATTAATACACATAGGAGGGTTTGTAATACCTAAAGATTTAACTGACCTAAATGAGATAATAGATGAGACTATATAAGGGGTAAAAGGTCCTTTAATAACAGAGAATCCTGTTATACCTAAAAGAGAGGAAGAGCGGTTAGCTAGAAAGTTATATTTTCCTAGGGACCTATAACCTCCTAAAACTAGCAAGGGGAGATAAGTACGCCGGGATTTAATAAATACTAAGGAACTGTTTAATATTATAACAGGGCATAAGCCAGAACCTAAAACTAAGAATACTATTAGTAACACCTTAGCTTATAAAATCCTATAAAGTATTAAGGGAGCAGCTAAAACACAGGAGGAAGTATATAAAGTAATAAGGGAAATACAGAAGTTATAGATATAAATTAAAGAAAACCTCGCTTACCCTGTGGAAACCGACTTCTAATAACAGATAATAGAAACCTAAGATAATATCTTAAACACTTTAGTTAGCCTTACTTTATAAATAAGGGAGTTAAACCAAATTATAACGGCCTTTATAGACCGGATGTAAGCAGGTCGCTAGGACTAATAGTTAAACACAGCGCTAATTATATAGGAACCGTTTAAACTAATAATAACAGAAGCTAATATAACTTAGCAACTAAACCCTTAGCAGACCGGACCTATCCTACCAGAGTAAATTAGTTAGAATTCCGGTTAGTAAAGGGGTAAAATAATAGTTATAATACCTAAGCTAATAAGGTTTTAAGATTACCTAATTAAGACAAGCAACTTAAGAGAAGTAATAGGGTTTATATAAGGTTATACTAGTACTAGTAAATCTCACTAACTGGAAGTAATAGACCTCTTACTGTATAATTAAGATTCACCTAAATTGCAATAGGAGTTTAAATATATAAGTTATTATAATAACACTAGGACCTCTTTTAACCCACCTTATGCAGTTTTAAACCAAGCTTAACAGTTTTCCCTAGTAAAGAAATATAAGTCTTTATAATAAGCAGGATTTCCATAGCATAAACTAACAGCCGGACGAGAAGGCGCTTTATTAAATCCTTAGGGGATAACATTAGCACCCTAATAAGGTTTTCCCCCTAGGGATGTATAAACCTTTAGTCCACTAAACATTAGATAAGGAGGCGCTCCTCTAAATCCTTAAGTAATAATATTAGTACTTTAACTAGGTTTTTTATTAAGGGATATGTAAAATTATACTCTACTAATAATAAAATACTAGTAGTAAAGATAAGACTCTAAGAGCATAAAGGTTATAAACAAAGGGAGATATAATACACTAATACATAATAATATTAATACTCCTAAACACTATTATATTTACCTATATAATAAGGTAATAGGTATATAAAAGGACCTTCTAAAAACGGTAATATAAGATAACATATGAATCCACCTCTAACTTTCCTATAATAAGGAAGTAGATGTAGCTATAAAGCGGATAGTTATAGTAACAAAGCAGGTGGTTATAGAGATAGTTACTGCTATGCTAAAAAGTCTTATAATAACCAGTTAAGCCAAATACTAGAATACTAGGAACAGAATACCTTCTAACTAGGATATAATTTAGAATAGGATTTTAAGCCTAAAAGGGCTCTTAGAGAGGAAGGATTAGTAAGTTTAACCTAGAAGATCTGGGATATTAGACTTCTAGACCTAAAACCAGATACGGTGGACATAGGTAATAAATTTATCTTATATAAAGGAAAAACCGCTGTTTTTTCGGACCCTAAGCTTTAGATTTAGGTAGTAAAAGAGCACTTATTTAGAGTACTACTAAACTAGAAGGAGGTGTTACTTTGTAATATCTAGTAACTATTCTATAGAGAAGTAATAACCTAGTACTAATAATACCTAGATAAATTTAAAAAGAAACGGATTTTTACTAGCATTAATAGTGTTATTAAGGCAGTATAAGAAGAATTCCATATAAGGACAGAAGATATAATAATAAAGCTTAAGCAGGCTAAGTATAACTAAGAAGATATTATAAATAGCGTCTCTATTTAGGACTTTATAGCTTAAATCTTTTAATATGCCAGAGCAAACAGAGAGACAATAGATTTATAGCTTTTAGTACACTTTAGGATAAAATTATATTCTAAGCTAAAGAAGCTATGCCTAGATCCAACTAAGGGCATAAAGCATAACAAATACCTTAACATAATAAACAGAAAACACCGCAATTTATATTAAGAAATAAAGAAGTAATAAAAGTCCTGTTACTAGGAAAAGAATAAAGGAATAGTAAAAGCCTACCTTTATAATAATAAATCCTTAGACTTAAACAAATCTAAGAGTAAAAGAGTAAAGGCCTATTAGAATCATTATTATAAGAACTATAACTAAAGAAGAGGAGACTATTTCTAATAGGATAACTTTTAGTAATAATATCCTTACTATATATATATTAAAGAGAGATTAAGCAGCCTAAGGGATTATAATTAGGGAGACTAAAGAAGGCTGCCAGTCCTGTACTAGAAATGGGTTTGTTAGAATAAACTATAGTAGGACTAGAATCGACCTTAAAGGTCCTGGTAGTATAATAATAACAGACTATGCTAACTAAAAGTTAGAAATAAGGACCCTATAAAGAAGGAAGCAGACCCTTAAACTAAGGAAGGCAGGGCCTATAGCTAAGAAAATAAATCTTAGGGAGATAATAGAGGAAAAGAGAAATCCTTAGAGAAAGAAGATTAGGGAGGAAATTAATATAAAGAGTAATAGAACCCTTACTAAGGGGATTAATTCTACTTAAGATAATTTAGGTAATAGGAGCGTTTAAACCAGAAACCTTATAAAATTATGGTTCTAAATAATAATCCTAATACTAAAGAGTAGGAGCAGCACCTAGCAGACTCTAGATACTATTTAGCTAGAGAAGGAAGTCTATTAGAGAATAATAGATATAATAAGTTAAACTTTATAGATATATACTTTACTGTAAAAGGTGGTAAAGCATACCTAATATTTAACTATAACTCTAAAGAAGGGGGGGGTTAAATCTAATTTTATTAGCGCTTTTTATATAGTAAAGAAGGGAGACTTAGACTAGGAAAATCCTACCTTTTTAACTATAAAGACTAGTAAAATAAAGGATTTTAATAGAAGAAGGCAGGAAGAGCCTAAGGAAGAAAAGGAAATTATTAAAGCTTTTGTAACTAGAGTTAACATTATACCAGACACTATAACTTAGAGTTTAAATAAGCTAATTTTAACAGGAGGTCTGTAAAAAGACTAGGTAATTAAAGCAGTATCTAAACTATAGGAGATTAATATTAAAGGAAGGAAGCAGATGAATACCTTTCTTAAAATACTAATTTAATTCTATAATAAGGGACCTAACTATATAATTTATATAGACACTAGAATATTATTGATTCTAGCTAACAAATAGTGGCTTTAGTAACATAGGACAAATGTAAAGTAGGAGAAGGAAGACCTAAAACTAGTAATAAAAGTAGCTTTAGCCTTTATTATTATAGAAAGGGCTACTTTTGACTTTTATGTTTTAGGAATTATAAGAGGAAAAAACATCTAAGGTTACTTTATAGTAACTACAGACATTATGCTAAATTTAGAATTAAAATTATTAATTAGCATAAGTTTCCTTTATAGCTTTAGAGTAAAAATCGATTTTATTAATCTAAGGTTGGTTTTTAGGTTAGTGCATAATATAATAGTACTAGGATAGATGTTTTAAGACGCTTGCCATATACTAGCTTAACGGGTAATAGCAGCATATAATGTTGTGATTCTATTAAACTTAATGTATTAGGTACCAGTAATATAGAAGGATCTTCCTAGCAGAGAAAAGACTAGTATTTACTATATTATATTATCTAATTCCGTCTTCCTAAATAACATTCTTAACCAGGGAGATAAGAAAAGGATGCTAGCAGTAAATAACTTTAATAGAGCCGTGTGGATTAAGCGGAATAGTAAGGTAGGTTAACTTAAGGCAGCTATAAGCTTTAATTTAAACTTTGCTATTCCGGACGTCTACTAGTATATAGCATTTTTTAGTAAAGATATTAAGATAGAAAAGATAAAAAAGAGTTCGGAAAAATTTAATAACAACCTGGATCCTAAAGTTATTAACAGAGGTATTCTATTATATAGAGTATCTTGCCCAGAGGATATACTTTTTGTTAAAAATAAGTTTAGAGTGCAAATTACTAACGTTAATCCGGAAGCAGCTACTAAGTTACGGGATCTAACTAATAAGTATAATATTTACTATAATAGAGAAGTGGTACTAATGCTAGAAGAAGATAAAATAAGAGTTAACTTTATTAATAGCTAGCAGAACCAGGTTAAGCTAGTAAGGAAGTACCCTCTTAGGTATAGAGACTAGGAGAAATTTACTAAAGTCTATAATGCTATATACCTAGTAGGCAGGATGTTTTGGTTAATAAAGCTAGTACTAGTAGCCTGCCTTAGTTTTATGGTTTAGAGAGATATAGAGAAGATAATTATTATTATTCATGTACGCTAGGTAGCTAGAGCCACTAACTAGTTCATCAACTAACTTCTTAATATAGGAAAAACCCTAAGATAGGGGAGAAAACCTATATTCTTCCATATAGCTCCCGCTAAGCCTCTAATATAGAGTCTTTATTATTTCCAACTATTAGTATAAGATATCTGCTAGTTCCCTAGAACTGCAAACAATAACAGAAGTATGGTTGTGCTTTATATAAAAGGTTAGTATGTTAGTAAAAACCCCCTGTAAGCACCTTCCCTCCTAGTCCGGCTCTTCCTCCTCTATCCTATTGTTTCCATTGCCTCTGGTCCCTTTCTCAGCCTTATTATTGCATATCTACCACGCCTTACTAAGCTTCTCTGCCAACCTATACTACTAAAGTCACCCAGTTAAAAGCACTTACTTTACGATATTTAGTGCTAGCTTCTTGTTATTAAGCGCCGCCCTAAGTTCCTGCGGATCTCTTATTATAGGCACTACTAGAATCGGTCTTAGATAGTTATATTCTAAGCATAACAGGATAAGGTAGTAGATATCCTTATCTCCTCCCTAGTATTAGCATATTAGTAAAGTTACCTTAGGCACCTGTCTGTTGTAGAGAAAGGCATTCAGCCCTATTTTTTCCGTTCAAAGCTAAACTAGGGCCGCAGATTTATGCTTAAGCAGGTTATTATAAAGCTTTGCTATCTTTTTTGTGCTCTTAAAGTTAGGTTCCTTGTCTACTGCTATTGCTTTTACCTGTTCTCTTCTCACCTAAGCCTCATACCTCTACCAGATCTACTGTTTTTCCCACTCCCTTTCTAATTCCTATCTAGCTATAAGGCTGCCAGGGAGGGGGGGGGGGGCATCAGGAAACGCCTTATAGCAATTACATCAGCAGCCTTTTCCTTGGCGTTATAGCTATAATGCTATTAAATTACAGGCCTGCTATATCTTCTTGCCTATACTACTATCCTTAAGTCTTTAGTAAAATCATTATTTAACGTAATTAAGGTACAGATCCACCGGCAGTACTACTGTTTCTGTCTTTAAGAGTGCTACTAGTGTTGCCTTATATGCCCCTGTAATCCTCCTTAAGCATTCGTTCTATTCCCTTATAAATGCCTTTACTACCCCCTGTACTACCCCTTCTAGCTTGCTGTGGGTATAGTATATCCCAGCTCTATAGGCTATTGTGCTTTATATTACCTGCATATAAAGGGATCTTGCACACTCTAGTTAGCATCCCCACGTAAACACAGCCAGTATTATAAGCACTAATTTCTGCTGTAACAATTTAGCATTCACCTTCTTTATATAGGTTAACCAACAAAGCTTCTAGTAAATCCAAACCCCTAGAAATCGCACTAATTATGTCGGTTATATTGTTGCTCTTTTAAGTTAGATCGTCGTTATAATCGCCTGCCTCTTCCTTATAAAGTGCATTAGCTTGCTCTTTCCTGGGTTAAACCTTAGCCTATACTCCTTTAACCACTCCTTACATATTCTCTAGGCTCTTTCTAGTTATACTTTTGTCTTTTCTGCTGTTTTTCTATATATTATAATGTTTATATTATCTAAGAACCCCAACATTAATATTGATTCTGCTGTTGCTAGTCTTTAATATAGTGGCGTAATATAGAGCAGAAAGAGGATAGGAGACGCTAGCGACCCTTGCGGAACCCCTGCAGTAACTTAGATTTCCTTAGTAATACGTCCGTTAAATGCTAATTATGCTCTCCTTTCTAACGTAAAGCCCTGTGCCTATCTGGCCATCTACCCTAATAGTCCTAACTCCTTTATAGTACGGATTAATCGTTTATAGCTAATAGTGTTAAATGCCCTGGTAATATCTAGCTATAGTAATAATGCTATCCCCTGGTAATGCCACGCTATTTTTACAACCTTTTTTAGCATGCTTAGTGCTATCTCTATTAATCTGCCAGCCTTATTGCCTATTTATATGTCTAGCAGTATATAGCCTTCCTTTGCTATAATAGTAATCCTCCTTATAATAGCTCCCTTAATTACTTTGCTTATTGTGTTTAATAGCAATATTAGCCTCTACCCCCCCGGTCTGCCTAACTCCTTAGAGGACTTCCTAGGTTTATATAGAACTACTACCTTCACTTGTCGGAAGGAGGCCGGATGATATCCTAAGCCATAGCAAGCATTTGCAAGGCATATTAAACACAATATTAGGGCCGCTTTATATAGCTTAAGGAAACCCGTTGGCAGCTTATCCAGTCCTAGGGCTTTTTAACTTGCTGTATTCTTTATAACCTTTTTAATTTCCTCCTCTATAAACATAGGAACTACCTAATTATTATTATAGTATCTTATCCCCTCCTCTGCCTCTGGACCTAAAGCCCTAGCCATAGATAGAGGGAAGAACCTCTTTACAAATGCCCTTGCCTTACCCTTATGTATAACCTTCACTATCTCCTCTCTGCTATTGTCTCCTAGCCGGGTTAGTAGTAGGACCTGTTGCCTTTTAGGAGGAAGTCTACTCTATAGCCAGGCCTAACGCTCTAGGGTCTAAAGACTCCCTTTAGACCTAGATAACTTGCTAACTACCTATTGCTAGCTACTTTTCTTCTCCTCTAAAATAACATAATCTTGTTTTTTTATAGCTTCTGTTAAGGCCTGCCATGCTTCCTGCGTCTGTTATTGCTACTACTGCCTATTAGCACGTCTTGCCTCTGCTATTATATCCCTTACCCTTTTATTCCACTAAGGCTATAGTTTGCTATGCCCTTAAGGTCGCTTAGGTACTGCTATATTAGCTATCTCCGTGAGCTATTAAGTAAGCCACTATGCATAGTTATCAATTTCTTGCCAGTTGCACAGCAGAAGCTCTAACCCCTTCTTTCTAAGCCTGTTTAAAGCCTTTGCTATAATAAGGTTCTTATCCGCTATCCTCTAACCCCGGACTAACCCTAGGCTGTTGCTTAATTCCTTATTTGTCCTAATGCTAATAAGCTAGGGCATATGGTTAAATCTGGCGATTTCTACTGGCCTAATGAATTTAATACTAACGTTATAGGTGGTCTATGCATGGTTAATAGTGCTATTCCTGCTGCCATGTTCTCTCCTTATTACTTCCCTAAACAGCGTAGCTAGGCCGAGTTACTACCTTGTTATAAATTCTAATATCTTATTGTGCCCTGGAGATGTTTGGCTAAATCTGTCCTATAAGGGGTGATATTAGTTGAAGTCCCCTATGAACACACTCTGGCCCTTTGCCTAAGTATTAGCAAAGTGTTGTAAAGGCGTCTGCCACTCCCTTTTATAAGCCGGGGAATAAATATTATATATCTCTACTTTATATAGCTTAATACTACACTAATCCTCCCCCCTCCCTATAGTCTAAAGTCCTATCTTAACCTTTTAGTGTATATAAATCGCCGTTCTTCTACTATATATTACTAATATATAGTATCCCTAAGATAGGTTCAGTAGTATACTATTATAGCCTCCTGGTTCCTAGATAGCTATTACCTTAGAGCTAACATTATGCCCTAACGCTAGATATACTAGATTGCTTTTCTTCCGTGTATTCTAGTACATAACCTTAATTATATACTTTATTATGTGCTTTGGAGCACCCTGGTTAGGCTGGCTCCGGTATTGTTTAGCCCTCTAGTTGGCTATAGAAAGGCCAGCATTATGCCTTCCTCTGCCGGTCTTTATTGTCCTAATCTTAGCTCATAGGTTTATCTTGCAAAAGGGCCCCTTAGTTATATACTCCTTTCTCTTAGCTGCCTCTCCATTAGTCCCCCGGTTTCTTCTCCCTAATAACCCTTACCTGTAGTAGCCATTACGACCTCTAACTAATAGTTACGGAAGAACAGCGGCCTTATAGCATAAGCCTCCCTAGCCTGCTACTATCTCTTATTGCTCACTAAGCATAGTTAAGACTATGCTAGATATGCCCCCGTATAATTTAGGCATCTCTCCCATACCTTGCCTATTAACATTAAGCAAGTCCTCTCTCCCTTAGGGTGTTTTCCGGCAGTATACCTGCCGCATCTTGCTTCCTCCTTATAGTATCTAGTAATATATCTAATCTTATAGTAGTTATAATATTGCTTTAAGTGGATCATCTTATTATATAGCTTAGCATTAAAAATCTCTGCTTAGTATACTATTCCCCTATAGCATAGTTAGTTCGCTGCCTTAGTGCCCTTAACACTAACCACTAATAGTGCCCTTATTGCTATTTCTCTTAGCTTCCATACTATTATCTTTACTATATTTAATCTATTTTCCTTTTTAATGTTCTTCCTTATATCCTTAATTATAATGTAGTTTGTTAATTATGTTAGGAATCCCTTAATAATCACACTAAACATCTTCCTGTTTACTTCCGCCTTAGGTCCAAAGGTAACTCCTACTCAGGCCGTGTTTTCCTTTTATTTCCTCCCTACTTCCATAAACATAATAACTATGTCTCCACTCTATAATTAGTATACTACTACTACCTCCTCTACGCTAATAGTGCTGTTTACTGCCTTTATAATCTCTCCTAGTAATCTATTCCTAACTGCCTTGCTAATAGTGCTTTCCTTTACTAGTGCTTCCTAGTAATAGCGGGCCAGTATCGCCATACCCTCCGTTTAGGCTAAAGGTATCGTTATATTCTGCCCCATAACTCCATAAGCTACAATATTCGCCTAAGTCCCCCTAACCACTAATCTAGTCCTATAAACAGCCTCTATCGCCTCCTTAACCGCCTTCTTAACCATGGTTTCTACTCTACTACTAACTACTTCCATAATTAAGGCCTGTAGGCCTCCTATATCTATTCTTACTTAGGCTATCTCCTCTCCTGCATTTATAGTAATTTATATAAAAGTTCTGATAAAAGCCTACACTTTTATTATTTTTACCTTTAGGATAACTTTTGTTATTAATTCCTTTAGTGATTTCATTTTATTCTTTAGTTTTTCCTATACTACTATTACTCTAGGATTCTCTTCTTAATATTATGTTTCTTCCTAAGTAGTGCCTTATCCTTTATTAGTTATAGATCTATATAAAAATTTATTAATTATTACACCCCTTATGCCGCTTACTCCCCTTGTATAATGCGCTATCGCTAGGGGGGGTAATTAACGATAAGGAATCCGATTCTGTGCTTCTTTTTCGTTTTAGGCGTAATACCGCGTCGTATCCGCGGTGTTCCGTAACCTTCTTGTTATTATATCCTAAAAAAGCTTATAGAGAAGATAAAGAAAGGTTAAGTTATTATAAATGCCAGACCCCTTAATAACATTACTATGCTAGATATATATCCGTTACTAGACTAAGGCAACATTATGTAGGATACTTGTAGTAAAGAGTGGAAATCGATTTTTAACGTAATAGGGTTTTTCCACTAGCTTTTAGTACAAGAGGAACACTAAAATCGTATAGTAGTAATCTCTAAAAGAGGGCTAGAAGCATTACGAGTTACGTTAATAGGGTATAAGAATTCGCCGGCCTTTGTATAATGATTTATGGATTGCATTTTCTGACCATACTAAGGTTTTATTTGTGTTTATATTAATAATATTATTGTCTTTTCTAACACCCTTAAGGATTATCTTAAATATCTTAAGATAGTCTTAAAAGTCCTAGAGAAAAACAAGGTACACATTGCAGCTACTAAGTCTTTTATTAGATATTATTTAATCCAACTTCTTAGATTTATAGTCAATGCTAACGGAATTATTAATATAAATAATAGGATTAAGTCGTTCCAGTAAATAGAAATTCCTTGCAACTTGTTAACCTTAGAAACCTTTATTAGTATGGCAGGATTCCTAAGAGCAGGAATCCCTTAGTTTAAATTACAGATCCAACTACTATAGACTTAAAAGACAGTACTTATACATAAACTTTATAAATACAATAAGTTACTAGTAGGAGCCTTAAAGCAGGTATGCAAGAGAAAGGCATAAGAAAAATCCTTTATCCTTACAAAAGATAAGAAAGCAGCCTTTAAAGCACTAAAGACTATGCTTTATAAGAAAATACTACTATAGCACTATAATCTTAAGCAACCGTTGTTCTTTAAGATTAATACTTATAAGGAAGGTTTTAGTTTATATACTTTCTAACTATATAAGGAGTAGGATAGAAAAAGCATACCTAGTAAGGATATTACAGCCGCGAAACTTTACCTAATCCTTTTCCTCTCTTATTTAACATCTACAGCTAAGAAGCAGTATAAATCAACTAAGGCAGAGATAGCCATAATCGCTTAGGCAATGCAGAAACTGCGAAAAATAGCTTAATCTAACTGTTATCTAGTTAACATCCTAACTAACCATATACCTACCAAAGGTATTATTAAATATACCTCTTTAGCTATAATAGACCTTAACAAAGCTAACCTAAAATTAGCTAAGGTAGCGAATTATTTATCGTAGTTTGAATTATAAGTAACCTATATGCCAGGAATTCTTAACGTTATACCCGATGCCTTATCACGACTTTTAGTGGATATTAGCTACTAAGAGGCAGCAAACTATAGTATATATAATAAATTAAACGCCTATATGTACTTTTATTAGAATTATCAGGCAGTGGCCGTAATAGATAACTTATTAAAGAAGGAGATATTAGCAGGGTATAAATTTAACCCGTGATATTATTAGATAATTAAGAGCATTAAGGATTTCCAGTAAAAGCAGCTAAAGCAAGAACGGAACTAACTATAAATTCCACTCTATAGCTAGGACCTTACGAACAAGGGCCTACTTTATTATAAGGATAAAAAAGGGCTTAAATGACTATACATTTTAAGCAGCTATATTAAAACTGTGCTAAGAACTGCGCATAATAATTATTACTACTTTAGAATTAGCAGAATAATAGAAGGTCTATATAGTATTTGCTTTCTAAAGATGTCTAAGCAAATCCGGGAGTATGTAGCATACTATATAACTTGCCGGGAGAACTCTATCTTAAGGGATAGAGTAATTAGAGAAATAAGACCTCTATAGTTAAAACTAATGCTATTTTACACCATCTTTCTAGACTTTATTACTAATATGCTAGAGGTGGACTTAGTAAATACTATGTAGGCTATGGAAGGATACTTAAAGTACAATTCCCTTTGCCTAGTAAACTGTTTATTTAGCAAGAGAACCCTCTTAATCCCAGGGAATATGACGTATTCGGCATCTATATAGGCAGAACTGCTTCTTTAAGCTCTGTATATTATAGACTAAGGACTACTAAGGTAAATAGTTAGTAACAGGGACCCTAAATTTATTTCCGAGGTTTAGCAGGCAATATTTACTAAGCTAAGAGTTAAATTCCTAATAGCAACTGCTTATTACCTGTAGATAAATGGAGCAGCTAAACAGAGGAACTAAACAGTAATAATAGCTATTTACTATTACACTATAATAAATCTAACGGTACTATGGGTATTAATCCTTCTAGCTTTATAGCACTATCTTAATAATATAGTAGCTATAGTAATTAACTGGTTGCTTAATAAGTTATTATATAGGCTTAAACTGCTAGACCTTATTAACCTCCTCCTAGAGCAAGCAATTTCTAACTTATAGCTAGGGGAAGAGGACTTAAAGGTACTTTATAAGCTTTATTAAAGAGAGGCTTAACTTATAATAACCACTGCTGCCGCCCTATCTAAAATTAAATACAACTCCTAATATAATTTAGTAGATATTAACATTAGAGATATAGTGTACTTACAACTATATAAAGAATACTAGCTTCTAGGAAAGCTAAAGAAGAAATGGTTACTATAAAGAGCAGGACTATATAAGGTTCTTAAAAAGGTAAACCCTTTATTATACTAACTTAAATTTCTATTAAACTTAAGGGTGCATTTAGTAGTATTAATTATATATATATAGAAACCGCACTAAGGCAGAGATCCCTTTAGCAGGAAGGAAACACCCCCTCTACTAATTAATCTAGAAAGAAGCAGTAAAGCTAATTACTAAGAAATTAAGCAGATTATCTTATATAAGGTAAAAATCTACTGCACTAAGGGATAAAGCCCTAAGGTAGCTTACCTTATAAGATAAAAAGGATATACCACTAAAAATAACTAGTAAATTAATAAAAGTAAGATAAAGGTAAACGCATTAGAGTTAATAAATAAATATCTAAGGGAGCATTTAATTAACTAGGATAAGAAGTATAGGAAGAAGGGGCTTATAAGGCAGGAGTGCTAATAATGCCTTAAGGTTAGCAGGATCTAATATCCTGCAAGACCCTATGTAATCACTATAGGTGAAAACATGTGACCCCATTTTCTTATAACACTACTTATAATTTCACTTCACTTTTCACTTAACCCCTTATCCGCACTTTCTAACACGCCAGAATTCCCTGTTTTTCTTTATTTTTTAACCTTTTATTTTTGCTTTTAATTATTATATACTTTAAGTCTTTCTTTCATTTTATTTTATTTTTTACTTTTATTACCCTCTTTTAGATGATTTTGACATATATTATAAGAGACGCAAAGGATGAGTTTTATATAAAGGATTTTAATCCTAATGTCTTAGTTAAGTTTTTACTATTTTATAGGGAGAAGTAAAAAATAATAACTAAGTTAATAAAGCTGTCTCCTAGAGGGAACCAGGCAAGAGTAGCCGGAGACGCTAATTCCGCTCTTTATAACCAGATGGCTAAGGCTTAGTAAGAAGATAAGCAAAGGGAAAAGGCATATACTAACCTAATAACTGCTTATTAATACTATATAAAGACTATAGCTAAGGATAAGAATAAGGACTTTAAAGCAAATATAAATTATAAGAATAACGTTTTTAATATTAATATATCTAGAAAGATACTTAGCCCTAAAGGCCAGGTAGCAGTAAAGCACCTTTAAAACATAAGAAAGGGTAAGATAATTACTAACGCCCTTATAACTAAAGGGATCCCTACTAGTAGTTTAAGTTAAGATCCTCCTATAATTACATAAAAGACACAGAACAGACTAAAGGAACTAGACTTTAATAAGCTAATTTATTGTTTTAGTTATACAAATAAATACTATTAGCACTAAAAGACAGAGTTATCTACAGAAGGTAATGCAGGACTAGAGCCTTTTTAAACATAGTGATATTAGGCTAAAAATAGCATATAAAGCATAATAGACGCCATCTATACCTACTCTAAAGATTTTACGGCCTAGAGGGTATAAATTAATAAAAACGGATTTTTTATTATGAAGATAGACTCTATATATGCACTATAAATTAGAGTAGTATAATAGATTTTCCTTATTAAGGAATCAATTCTAGTAGCTAATAATAACAGGCAGAAAAAAACCAAATGCCTAGCTAATACCCTAGTTATCTAGAATGTTAAACTCTGTATTAAGCAGGCGGCGGCACGATTTCTTAATAGCAGATAAACAGACAACTAAGCTAGATCCGGAAAGTAATAACTAGGATTACTATTAAAAGAGAAAGTACTTATAGCTAAATACTGCAATAAGTTAGGAGGTATTAACAGCTCTATAGCTAGAGCACTTACTACTATAAAATAAGTTAATCTCTTAAGCATAGGTTTTTAACAGGGGATTATTAATACTAGTAAAGAGCATAGAACCATAACTACTTAACAGGATACTAACGTGCTAAGAAAGGAACTAGCGGACTAGAGGAATTTAATTTAAGATTTAGCTAAACAATACAGGCTAATAAGTAAAGCAGTAGCTGGAAAGACTATCTTAAAAGAGATAGAGTTAAGGCTAGTAAACTAAGCTACTAATATATAATTTAGTAAACTTAAAAATAAAACTAATACACTTAAAGGGGATATTAAGGCCTATAAGGAGTCTTTTAGCATAGTAAAAGCTAGTCTTAAGATTATTAATAAGAACATTATAAGGACCTTAGCTAGAATAGTAGCACTAAAGGATAAGGCTAGGAATATTAAGACTACTAGGCCTACTTCTTAAATACCTCTGCTAGAATCTGCGGCTAAAAAGACAACCTTACCTGTAGTAAGCAAGAAGCTAACTAGCTTAGTTAAACTAAATTTACTAGCTAGTAGAAGAATAAGGTTAGCTATAGGAGTAATAAAGGCAACTATATTAAACATAAGCTTATCTAAGTTATTACTAAAAAAGGTAAAGCAAAAGACATCTTCTAAAAATAGGCATAATATTAACAGTGCTATAAAAAGGCAGAAAACAATAACGGAATCCATAACTAAGAACGCGGAATTAGCTAAAACATTAGACAAATAAAAGACCCTTATATAGTAGCATAAGGACTAAAATTTTAGCTAATATATCACGCTATCTAACGTCAGAAGCAGTCCCTAAAAATCGCATAGCTCTAGGTAGATTACTATTTAATTACAAAACGTATAGCTTAAATTAAAGGTTTAGCTATATTATAAAAAGTATTATAGTAAATAGATTAATTATAGAAAAAGTTATATTTAAAGGACTGTTGCTTTCCTTATAGTTACTATACTATATAGTTTAAACATAGGAAAATTTCACCTCTAGTAAGAATAAGATAGCATGGCTAGTAGCCGTCTTCTGCTTAAAAGTAATAATACCCTAATAACCTCTATAGAACCACCTTTAATATGCCTGGCTTAAACGCATAAAGAACCTTTATATATAAAGTTAGAAGCAGAGAATAACTTAAGATATCTAATGCACCTTAAGGAAGGGCATAGGCTATCTCTTTTACTTTTAAGAGAAAAGCCTCTCTTCTTATAGCCTAACTCTTTCCCCTTTATATAGCTTCCCTTTATTAGTCTACTAAGTCTTTAGAGATATAATGTTTTTATTTTTAGTTTAACCTAAGTCTTTTCCATTCTCTTGCGCAAGTTATTACTATAGTTAATAGTTAGCAGCATTATTATAATATAATTACAACACCCTGGACGAGAGAATTACTTATAATATAGTAACTCCTAAAAGCATATAACTAGAGGTCGCTAGTAATATAGTTACTCTCTAATAAGCTACTTATAGCTATAATAACATAAGTAGATAGAGATGTTCTGTAATCTATATCTCTATTAACAGCTTATAGTATAAATTTATAAGGCTTATATAAATAAGGACTTTAAGAAGTAGACATTTAGGTATAACCAGGATAGATCTAATTATAATTAACAGGTTTATACTACCTAGATTAAATTTTCTTTTTTTATAGTTTATTTTGCTTAGACTAAGATGTTTATTTATCTTTAAATTTTATAAGTGGTTATTATTAGATTGTTTATTACTATTTAAGTAATGTTTCCAGCAGATTAAATACAACCAGACTAATATAGGGAGGATATATTATAGATTAAATTGCTTTCTTTTATAAATAAAAGTTTTTCTTTGTATATATTAACACTAGCTTAGATAGATCCAGAGGATAACTAGGACAGTTATCTTTAAGGGAGGGGCACTTATTATAAAATAATCCGTAATATTAGATCCCCACCTATATAGGATGGATTTATTATATAGCTAGTAAGACTTAGAACAATAATAACAATAACTTACACAAAATACACTTAACTATATGACTTAATAGTAGTATATATAGGTGCGTTTAATAACCCCTTTATAATAACATTAATGACAGCTTTACGGTTGCTTCCAACCGACTACGTGACGATACCACCACGTAACACTTACTAGCTATATAATAAATCCGTCCTATATAGGTGGGGATCCGACATCGCGGATTATCCCGTAACACTAGGGCTAATACTTTTATTATATAAAGATAATCCAGAGTTAGTAAAATATAAAGTAAAGGATATTATAGTAGTAAGAAATACATAAGGTTATAGAAACTAACAGGATATACTAGTTAAATAGGTTAGGTATACCTAGCTAATATAAGAGCCCTTAGAAAGTTTCTTAGAGATAGCAGTACTAAAGAGATTTAAAGTATAATAAGGGGACATATATAGTAATAATAGGCCTAAACAAAGGGCAAAATAAATTCTATTTATAGATTTCTATATAATTAGACTAAGTCCGAACCTAAAAAAAAAAAAAAAAGCAGTATATAGCTATTACCTTCTCTTTTATCCCCTCTTTTTAACCTCCTTATAAAGGCGCTTTTAATTTGCTTTCTATGCTAATTAGACATGTTTCTTCTCCTTTTTAGCCTCTTAGACAATATTAGTAATAGTATTATTAATATTCTTATAAGAGCTATTTTTAAAGGGAGAAAGGGGGGTTAAAAGATAATTAAAAGAATAAGAGAGATAGGAAGTTTTAATAAAACTCTTATCCTTAAAGGAAGGTTAAGGAGGAGTAGTCCTAAGGGTAGGCTACTTAAATAAGAAAGGGAGTTAGTTAATAAGAGCCCTAGTATGTTTTAAGAGGTAGTTACTAGCTATAATGCTTTTTATAAAAGTGTTTTAAAGTTAGTATATCTTAACTAATAAATTAGTAGCTTATAATATATTTATAGCTATTATAAAGATAATAGGTATAGAAGAGAAACTAGAGGAGATAGTAGGGAGGAGGCTTATAGTAGTAATAGTAATAAGAGTAGTAGTATAAGTAGCTTTTAAAGTATTCTTAAAATAATATTTAGTATAAACAAATTTAGCTATAAGGATAGCCTAGGTAGCCTTATACCTAGGTACTATAGGCATAGCTAGGACTTTAATTACATGCCTAGTGCTAGTAAGTTAGTATATATTCTTAATAGTCTGCTATAACTTAGGGTTTACTAATAAGAGCTCCCTTTCTTAAAAATAACTCCTATAACTTACCTAATAAGCATAGTAGGTATAGCTATAAGGGTTAGAAAGGCATTTAGCCTCCTTATAAATATGAAGATTATTTATATAATAAATATAAAATGCCTTATACTTAGTAGTGCTAGTAGTATCTTTATTATCTAAGTTACTTATTATAGTAAGACTGCTATATATACAGTTTAGGGGGGGTAGCAGAGGAGCTCTTATTATAGTAAATATACTTTTTATATTAAAACTATTAGTAACCGGATATTATAAATTATACTAGGGATATTTAACTTATATATAAATAAATATAGTATTATAAAAATACAAAAAATATTTAGTAGAAAGGAAAGATAACTATAGTCCTTAAAACAGACATAAATAAAAAAATTAATAAAAGTAAAACAATTAATAAAGAAAGAATAATAAAAGGTAATATAAGAAAATCTAAGGATTAGGTTTATATTATTATATAAATATTAAAAATGCAGGGGGCTAGCAACCTATATCTAGTTAGTAAGATAACTAGTTAAAGGTAGGTTATATATTAAACTAGTATTTATATATACCTAGAGGAGCTTAAGGAAGAATATAATAAAAAGGGGGGCTATTGTGAGGTATAGCT
>AFQZ01001014.1:0-19108 GCA_000222935.2 Aciculosporium take MAFF-241224
TTAAGTAAGAATTAAGCAACGCGCTTGCCGCGTCGCCTTCACTTCAAAAAAAAATGCCTCCGAAGATGGAAAAAGAAGAAGAAAAGAAAAGCACAATAAAAAGGGGAATCATATGGCCATAAAAAAAAAAAAAAAAAAAAAAAAAAAAAGGTACTAGATTTCTTCAAGAAACCGGGATCCAGAGGCTCGCTGTATATGCTGTGCAGGCAATGTTGATGGGGATGGAGTAGTAGGCGTGATGGGCGGTTCAGGATCCTTGAACGGGTTCTCGGGAATGGCTATTCTTGCCGGCCCCCATCGCATGACAGCAACACCGCTCACGGGGCGCATCGGGGCACCGAGAGCTAGTTGTCCGCCAGCATTGAAATCAGGGTCAAAGGCTTGCGAGCCGCGATAGTAGTCGGAGCTGCCACTAGCTGCGCTTTCCCTAGGGTCAGAATAGCCGTCTCCTCCACTCTGCAGTACGGACGGCAATTTCCTGCCGGATACGCGATAAAATCCTCGTTCACCAGTTGCTGCGGGTGCGGGAGCAGGCAATGATTTATGTCTCATGAGAGCTGCCAGAGCGGACGCCACGACTCCGGCTGCTGCAGACCTCTCAGCCATGGAAGCACCCGAACCAACATCCGATCTGGCCTCTCCGAGAGACCGAGTCGTTCCGGTTTCATTGTGCGAGTCGAGAAGGAGCCCGCCACCTTTTCGCTTCTTGTATCGAAGAAACAACATCAGGAGGAGACCGATGACAGCAATGCCGGCAATACTACCAACAACGCCGCCGATGACTTGTTTCTGTCGAGGGGTCAGGTTGACGGCACCACCTTCGCCGCCACCGCCGCCGTCATTGCCGGAGAGGGGACTTTCGGGCGGGCTGCTGGGTAGGCTGCCCATGACAGTCAAATCGCCGTCGCCATCGCCGTGTTCCGGGGCAGGAGGTGTCAAAAAAACTGATGCATGTATCTTCGGACTGCTTGTGGTTGTAGTTGCGGTCCTGGTCGTGTTCGTGCTCGTGCTCGTGCTCGTGCTTGTGCTCGAGTTCGTGCTCGAGTTCGTGCTCGACTTGGTGCTCGACTTGGTGCTCGACTTGGTGCTCGAGTTCGTGCTCGAGTTCGTGCTCGTGTTCGAGTTCGAAGGCGAGGTCAAGTTCGTGTTTTGGGGCGAGTCGAATGGTGTTGTTGCGTAGGCGTTGGGTTTTGGAAGTGGCACAGGGCCGGGATCCAAGGCCTGCTTGTGTATGGAGGAGCTGTTGCCACCTGTGGGCGCGGGCGCAATAGCAGAAGAGTTAACCGCATGAAAGGCAGCTACACCAGGACGAGTCAGCAACAAGGTCATATGACGAGCTGTGAATATGCTAAAATAGCGTACAAGTTGTTGTGTTTCGAATTTCTCCTACGTTTGGAAACGCAGGTTTTTCTGAATATGACGATGCAACCTGGGCCACCTTGGCCTTTTCTGGTGCATGGATCGTGTTGCTGGAGGCGGACGAGGCGTGCGAGCCCTCAAGAGGTGCAGACCCAGGAGGGGATACACCCCCTGGGTCTTGACTCAATGAGTTGTCGGCCGGAATGGCAGCAGGTTTTTCGGATAGATTGCTTAGACCGAGTCCTTCTGGCGAAGCAAAGAAGGGTTTGATCTTCAGTGCCGAGCCCAATCGGTCAACGTAGCGATCGTACGAAACGGTCTCACCGACATGGATGACGGGTGAACCTTTGCTGTCACTCGAAGGATTGGCAAGGACGTTATCGGCAAGGGCATTGGGATTGGGTTTGGCAAGAGAGTCGCGGGCGGCATCGAACTTGCCCTCGTCCTCGTCCTCGTCCTCGCCCTCACCCTCACCACTGATTTTGTCGTCAGAACGGGGTTCGTCAATTTTGCTGGGCCTGCCTTGGACCGGATCCCTTGAATGAGAGCGAGCATGTCGCAGTCGACGAAATAAAGAATGTGCATGCGAGTGGGAGTGAGAATGAGAGTGCGAGTCGCGAGTCTGAAGGAGTGAAGACCGGCGAGATGGTTTCACCATCGTGGAAGCTCCGGCGTGAGAGGCCGTCGAGAGCCGCCTCAACGATCGTATTCCTCACAGTGGGGCTGTGTATGCCGCCAAGCTTGGCTGACGAGTCGTCGGTCACGGCTGGGACAAAGAAGGAATGGAGGGGGCGTTTTTTTTTTCTTTCCCTAAATTTGGAGACAATCCAGCGTCGTCATTGTGCCGATGAAATGGAATCATGAACGAATGACAAGCACCGAGTGTTGGATCGCCTGGCCAATGAGTGCAAACCGACCGCTACCGGTCTGTCTGTCGTATATGCCGAGACGGGTTGCGATGTTGCGCCGCCGCGCGCGATTCGTCGTCAACGGTTTGCGGATGCGGAAATGGTCGGGAAAGTTTGGCCGTGCTGACGCAGAAGGCTGCAGTGCAGAATGAACGGTGAAAAGGAGTGGCTTGGAGGCGAAAAAAAAATAAAAAAATTTGGCGAAATGGCGAAATGGCTGCCGCTAAATTTGACGCACCGTTGAATCAGGGGTGCAAAACGAGGGAAAAAAAGAATCCAACTATCAAATCAATAACAAATCCTGCCGAAGTCGTTCAATCAGCTTCGTCAACGGCGCCCGGCAAAACGATGCTAAACAAACAAGCATCGCGAGGCGACAAAAAGTCACACTGCCTGGTGCCTGAAAGAAGAAAACCAGGAACAAAAAGAAGGCAAAGGGAAGGGGATGGAGTAGAGAAGGGGAAAGATGGAGGGAAACGAAAAGCGTCTGCCAATGACACGCGCCGCACTTGGCATGGCCTGTGGCTCGGGACCCGTCCCGTAATACAGCTGCCATGTCTGATTGGTGAAGAATAGAGCGACCCCCAGCCACAGGCGCCCGGGTTCGCACCTGGTCCTGGCCCCAGGCAAACGCCGTGTGGGGTCTTGGCATCATCTCGTTTGCAGATGGACCTCGTGGGGCCCATGGGCGACAAGGCCGTGGAAAAAAAAAAAAAAAAAAAAAAAAAAGTCCATCATCGTCTGTCGTCTTGGACGAGCAGAGTGGTTGCATTTACTACATACCTTACCGTGATGCCCGCGGTAATGCACATCATCACCACCACTACTTGTGTTTGTCGTGTCTCCCAAGCTGACTTTGCAATTGCCCGGCCCGCCAGTCACACATGCTCGTATCAGTGTGCATGTGTGCACGACATGACATCCACGGCATGTACTCTCCTCGGCCCGTAGCATGATTGGATGCTTCAACAGGGATGCAGGTGTGGCTCCAGAACGGATGAGCCAATGAGCAAAGGCCTCGGGTCTGTGCGTGCTGGCAGGGGTCCCTGATATATACGAGGTATATCCATCGTCATGGATACTTTTTAAATTGTTGTCTTCATTTCACCACAACTCGAGGTCCCCCCGCCGCTACCGTTCCGCACCTTTCTTCAGTCCCTCGTTGCTGTCGCCGTCTCTTGCTACGGACGGCTCGCTGTTCGACACAGTCTCCTGTTCCGTGCAAATTCAAACATGTCTCTGGCATTGCGACTCTTTGCATACCGTTGATTTACTCTTCTTCGTCGTCGTCGAATGGAGGGGGCTGCCTTTTATCGACTCCCGAGATGAACCATCTCTGGTGAAGTCACCGTCATCGCCAGGGCCGCACCCGCAAATAACCAACCGACCCCTACATAATCTGCATGTCCCCTTGAGCAAGCGACGCACCCTTCAGGCAGCAGACCTTTGTGGCACACTGATTGATTTCGACGCCAAGTACGAGATAGGATGGAACCCTTGGCGAGGCAATCCTATCTACCCCAACGTAGAGTTTGAGGCTGTGTAGCCAAATTCAGCATCGGAAGATGCAATAAAAAACCGGCTCTGGGCGCTAGAAGCTGTTGAGGAGATGAAAATCATCCCAGATGCTTTCCAACTACTGTGGCTGCCAGGTCTGATGTGTGAGTGGTGGATATGCTCCGTATCCTGGCAGAGGAGAAATCAGATGTAAAGGCCCACGAACGATCGGAAATGGCTCGGGATGGCGGCAGAAAGCATTGGGGGAGAGCCAGCCACCCGAGGAAGAAAAGGCCTTCATCTCGCCGCTCGTGCAGAACTCAAGCATTTCAATGCAAGCCCAATGATGAGAAGGCGTGTTTTGGCGAGGCCGTCTACTCTTATTTCTTATTTCTTTTCTCATCTCTTGCTCTTGGAAACCGAGTCTCCGCCTCCAAAACTCATCCTCTTGGATCCGTCCCATCCAGATAAAGACACTAAAAGGCAGACGGGGGGGAAAAAAGCCCCCAAAAAGCCCCCAAAAAGCATCCAGCCTTGAAAGACCGCAACGAGGCCATGGAGAACGCGAAGAGCTCGCACAGAGAGAAGACGCAAAGATGTTCTTCAGGAGGCAGAACAGAGTAAAATGTAATAGACCGGGAAAGGAAGGAATAATAAGTGTTTTGCGCGTTTGGAGTCGGAAGCAGGTGCCGCTCATCTCGCAGCGACCACTCCGTCTGCGGAAGGGTATGGTTGTGGCATATGGAAGACGGGGAAGATGAAGTGAGGAAAATTTGTCTTTGCTTGCCTAATGCAAAGAATTAGATGACGGATGACGGATGGGACTTGAACCTGGTTGCATGGGTACATGGAGGAGGATATGGAGGAGGTGGCTGCCCGTTGTGGGTTGTCCGTGTTGGAGCTTCTTTATGATGATCTAGTATGGATTTTCCTTCACCAGGATAGCAGCCCGAGTATAGAGAATATTCTGCAAGCGGGCTGTTTGTATAGTATGTGGTGGCTTGAAAGTGTTACCATCAAGAGCATCATACTTGCGAGTTAGTACAAGTCAAGCTCTCGTAGACGGAGTGGCAGGTCTTCGCGTATATCCTCGTCAGTTTCGATACCTTGCATGACGGCAATTTCGTGGCCTTGCGTGGCGAAATGTTCGCAATCAATGGCCACCGCGCCGAGTCGCACCCAAGGACCGTCCTCTTCCCATCCTCTCCGCCCACAAACCAATGCCGTTGCTTGGCATGCAGAGCCATCCTTCCAATTTCGCCCTGAGACGAGGACACCGACCAACTGGAACTCTTTCTTTGCGCTTTCTTCGGACTCGTCTACACTCAATGGTTCTGGTTCCGGCAGAGAGGCCCTTACTATGCCCTCAACAATACGTCTATTCTCTCTGCACAAGGCAGCTCCTTCCAAACAGACTGCATTGCTCTTGTCAAGGCTGGCAGTCATGCCAAAGCAATATGTTTCGAGTCGCAGAAACGAGATGGAATTGTGCTTTTTAGATATCACGTCGCCGTCAATCTCCCACGAAAGAACAGAGGCGTCTTTGAAGCCGACGGATATTTCCATCAAAGGCGCCGCCGATACTTCCTGAAGGATGGGAGACGCATCGCCTACGAGGTTGAAGAAGAAAATGTGGTCTGCCGTGTTCATTTTGCTTCGAAGACTCCATGCCAGCCATGTCCACGATGGGAATGAACTGCTTCTGTAACATGGAGGCTCAGCAGGCGTTTCAAATGTTGTGGTCCAACCACAGATCCAACCCAAGCCTATCGCCAGGCGATCCGTTTCACTCACGACACCCTTTGCCACAAAATCATCCGGGTGGAATAATGGCAAGCCAAGGAAATGTTGGACCGGAAGATAATCCATGCGCTCATATTCTTGGAGCAAGCCTTTGAAGGCATCGAGACGTTCTTCGTGATTGTCCATGTCACGACACATGTACGTCTTGATCAGATCCTTGAATCGGCCTGATTGTTTTGGACGTCCGTCGCCCGGGGGAAACACTCGGCCAAGCTTCCAGTCAGGAGCAAGCCGCAGGGGCAAAGATATGCTCTCATAGCAGTGCAGAACACTGCATTGAAAGTACATCTGTGAGTTCATGAAGATGAGACGACGGCGCGAGAGCAATCCTTCCTGAAGAGTCCAGGCACGCGATGCCCACCTTGACGATGCGACCTCCAGATCGGGGCGGATGAGTGACGTTGTGTATAGAACGTGTTTGAGTCGTAACGACAGTTGATGCTCTCGTGGCGTGCTCAACCCAGCGATGCCAGTCACTACGTCGTTGTCGGCGGCAATGATCAACGTCAAGGATGAACGAGAGTAGATTTCGCCCATACGATCTGTTTGGCGGCGCCGTGCAGCAGAATCGACCTGAAGGCAAAAGCGGTCGATCCAGAGGTACCGAAACCCTATCGCCTCGGTGAATGCAATTGCATCGGTAAACAGAGCCGGAATAGTGTCTGGTAGCTGTCCATGGGGGCCGAGGCGCAAAGCAGACGGATTGGAAGGAGCTTCCGCTGACGAATCCAGGCCGGTTTGTGCCCAGGCGTAACTCAGGGTCAGGTACTCAGTCGCATCACGGTATTCCATCTCGTCGGCAGCTATCACACGTTTCTCACTGCAGTCAATGAGCCGAAGACCGGCGAAAATAGGCTGTGCTGGCGCAGCGCATGCGGAGTCGGCGTGATGCCGTCGACAAAAGTCAAGCCAACATTTTGGGACAGATGGACTTAGCAATGGTGACACCTGCCTCCCCCGAATGCCGGCCCCTTCACCTTCCTTGGCCAGATAACCAGAGATGTCGTCATCGTCCTTATCCACTGCTCGCATGAGATAGCCCCAGGGCAGGGTCTTTTTCTGACTCGTGACCTCGACCAATACGGAGCGGGCCAGTTCATGCTTCTCTCCGATGCCATCTAATCGTTCAAAGGCCTGTCGAATCCGCAGATACGGGTTGAACTTGGACAGGCCGTCTGCTGGAATCGACCCGATCATGGCTCGGAAGAAGAGGCAAAAGGGACATGGAAGTGTGCCCGGAGGCAAAGGCCCCCTTGCCCGATGGCTGTTGGCGGGCGTTGAAGGTGACGGCGGCATGGACGGCGCTGGCGGCAAAACATGAGAGAGCTGTACCCAGGGTCGAGGTTGACCTGGCTTCCAGTCGAGCAGCCAGAGAAAGTCGATGGCGGCACATCTCGGACAGACCTTGGTGCGTGGCTTTCGCGATTGTCTGCCTGCTGCGCTTGCGAGGCTCCCATCGGGGCCGCCATCGACGACGACGACGCCGCCTTCTAATAGACCATGGCTCAGCTCCTGATTCTTTTTGGCCATGACGAGTTCCCTGCCGTCGACTCGCCGACAAGGCAGTTGATGGAAGGCCGGCAGAGCTGCCGATATCGACCTGCCATCATGGGTGACGTCCCTCGGTCGTCGCACCTCGAGATCTCTATCGGCATCGCTAGGGCGTCGGAGGGACAAGATGCGCGAGATTTTCTTCATGACCGATTTTTCGGGTCTCGTCGGCGGTCGTTCTCCCAAGGATTGCAGGACATGGCGTCAAAACCTGTTCTTGGCCACGCACGACCTGCAGGTCACTCTCGTGCCCCAATCACAGCACCAAGGAAGGCACAAGATGAGGAACAGTCAGGGTTCCCTTCCTTACATCCCAAGAGTATGCGAGCTGGGTTTGAGGCGACAAATTCAAACCGCCAACCGCAGCCAGCCCTACGAGCCGCATCCGCATCGGTGCCTGCGTCAGGCGTCGAAACCCTGCCAGCCGCCCATCCGGCCAACCTCGAGTCAATCAAGCGCGAGCTGCGAACCAGAGACAGCACACGGCTTAGTGGCATGTTCACAGCCCACCGACATCAACTCATGCATTAAATACATGGCTAGCAGACATCAAAAGGCGGCCGCGGCCAACGCGGTCGCCTGACGACTACATGGCGCACCAATCGCCAGCAGCATGCCACATGTGCACCCATCAGTTTCGAATGCTGGGTCATGGGCTGGATTATAATTAATAATTAATCTCTCGCCGTCTACCCAGACGGGGGGGCATGATGTAGTTGTTGACCCTGGTTGTTGCGAGTCAATGAAAGCGGGCTCCCGACACATCCGTGTCTACTTGCAAATTAATTCATGCAACGAAGCTGGGAAGAAAACTGGACCCATGCAGCGGACGGGACTCCTTGTCCACAACCACCTTAGCACACGACTGCTTTATGTGTCCTCTTGTAATTATAATGCTTTCCTATTACGCATAAGACAGGGTGTTGTCGTCATTCAGCTTGCCAGCAACTCCGAGACTCGCCTCCCCTCCAGACACACAGGGTCCGCGAGCGACGATCTAGACATTTGCACCAGTCAGTTAACCACCCGCCTGGGATGACGATAAAACTGGACAAAGGGCAGTGGGAAAAAAATGTCGTACCTCGCCCTGAACTACATCATCGGTTGTCTTGTACGCTGCCATGTCCCTGAAATATAACTCGACGGAAGATGGAGGGACACCAAAGTGAACCTTGACATCCGGAGTGACTCTGTAGTCAAACAGGGCTGTCTGTGTCACGGAGCCAGCGACTCTGGCTGCTGTCAGAGCATAGACGACGCGTGCCCCGGAGAAGATTCTCAGATCGGACAGGACCTGGGATGACAGTAGGGGCGTGTCGGCGCCAACACGCTCGGCTGCATACATCAGGCGAAGCTTCCCGGGCGCGGTCCCAATGCGAGGACGCGCGGCCGCCGCAAAGGCGGACAAGGCATTTGATGCTGCGTGGACGCCGCGCTGGGCGAGGGTGTTTTTGGATAGCGTGTGGGAAATCTTGCCGAGGCCAGCGCCCAGCCTGCGCATGGACTCTTTATGCGATTGGAGTAGTGTGGCTGGACTGGCGACGATGACGGTGGGCGCGACGCCTTGGGTAGCAAGAGAAAGATCGGCGGACTGGCCGGCAACCGAGTTGAGTGCCAGTGAGGCGTTGGAAAAGAGCGCCGCCAGCGTCATCGTCAATGTGTACATGTTGGAAAGCGCATCAACAGGCAAGAACAAGTCGGCCTGTGTGATCCTCTCCCTGGTAGGAATCGCCGCGAGTTGGCCAGAGATTGCGGACGAGAGATTGGCCTGGGCGAAGGACACCATCTCCTCGGGCTTACCCGACCTGCCCTGCCAGAATGTCACGATCTCCTGCGGCACATTGTCCACATCCACGGGTGGCAGCTCCGTAAGGGTACCGGCAGGCATGTCGTTCACCAGATCCTGCCAGGTGGCCACGTTGACGGTGCCGCCGATTCCCTCGGGGACATCACTCCAGTCCATGTGGCGGGATCCCTCGTCGACAACCCAGATGAGTTGGCGGATGGAGGCATAGCTCCTGACCACCGCATGGAGTGGAAACGAGCCGGTGGCGGTGACTACGGCGTCGGCGGCCGATCGGCGGAGCATGGAGACGAGCTCTGGCTCGGGGACATTGAATGGCAGGATGACGGTCGTGAGCTTGGGATAGAAAGAGCATGCGAAGAGGGTTATAAGCAGTTCGATGGAGTTGGGAAGATAGATGGCCACTCTGCTGGAGCCTTGTTCTTGGAGATATCGGCCGATGGCATTCATTTGTCGATTGATGTCGGCTTGGATCATGTTAGCAATCTTTTCCTTGGTCGTGTACACATTTTGAAAAAGTACAAAAATGTTGTCCCCAACGCATGAAATCCCCCCCCCAAAAAAAAAGAAGTACAAGCGAGGTGGTTTCATACCCATCTTGTGCTCAACAACCTTTTCAGAACCCAAAATAGTCAGCACTCGTCCCGGCGCGCCTGCATCTCCTCCGTTTACAACCGTCCTCCAGACGTCTCGCAAGTCGCCGTCTCGGCCGCGCGAGAATTTGGGCGCACCGGGATCCTTGATGTTCAATCCAGCGTTGAGAGGCATGCCATGCGGCGCAGACTGGGACCGGTAAACCGCGCTTTCCCCTTCGTTTCGAACGGCGGATGGTAGGGATTGCCGGGCGAGCAGCAACGGATGGGCGTCGGGCTCGGTGGCAGTCATGATGCGATATGTGACCAGGACGACGAGCGCGGTTGCCAGCGCGGTAGAGTAGGCGTTCCATTGGGAGAAGAGGTCTGTGATGAACGAGTCGATCGTTTCGAGTAGGCCCATGATTGCTTGGCTTGCTTGGCTTGCTTGGCTTGCTTGGCTTGCTTGGCTTGCTTGGCTTGCTTGGCTTGCTTGGCTTGCTTGGCTTGCTTGGCTTGCTTGGCTTGCTTGGCTTGCTTGTCGCCGCTGATGCTGATGCAATGCCCAGGAAGTAGAACGAGCTGTCTCTGAGAACAGGGAGAGGCCTTGTTATCGGTGTCGCGGTAGCTAAGCGGCGAAGGGAAGATACTCTATGCCCTTGACACGAGAATTCAATGTCTTTTGGTTCCGGGACAGACGGGGATGATGTCGCTGTGGGCTGGGACCTGGGCGTCTTGATTCATCATCGCTTCATCGGCGCCAACGGACACGGGAGTGGGAAGTGGGGCGGGGTCTGGTGGGCTTGTGGCCCTGTAGGCTTGTGGGCCGCGAGCTGACTGGGCTACGAACTGGACCGCTGAGTGAGGTGGAACGGTACGTTCGGCTGAGAAGAGGTGGCCGGGTGGGACTCGGGTGGGACCAGACGGTAGCTGGACACGGCAGGAGCGCCTGACGACGAGTTGCCATTGTCGTGCATCTGCCGGTCTGTCTTTTCACGATCCAACGACAATGGCTTCGCCGTATGCACTTACTGACACGCTTGCGACACCGGCTCGCGGAGACATTTGCTCACGACGCACGGCTACCCATCTCTACGCTACGTGGGTGGCTTGAGTACTGAACGACCTACCAGCTACCCTACGGGATGAGCTTCAGATGTCAGCACCATGAAAAGACCTACCAGCTACCCTACGGGATGAGCTTCAGATGTCAGCACCATGAAAAGACCTACAAGCTACCCTACGGGATGAGCTTCAGATGTCAGCACCATGAAAAGACCGACGACCAGAATATCTCCATGGCGTTGAGCTTGAGCGCCTCTGGAAAGATGGAGGCGAATTCCATCCTGGGTTCTTGATACCTCTGTTGACTACTGTTCTTGATAGGTCTGTGCCTACCAAGGAGACGTGGATCAAAAGACGCTGTTCTTGGCCATACATATTTCCATGGGCGCGGTTGCGGAATCTGTAACTGAGGAAAGCCAAGGAATAAATTGTCGAAATTCCACTCGGCAAAACTCGCACAAAATGGACATAGTACTAGCCACGGCTGTACCTCTTCACTTGAAGCATTCAACAAGGACGGTTTCAAACGGCGACCCGATCTTTCGAGGCCGCAGTGGCGAGACTTGGCGAAAAATTTTCAACGGCATGGACGACAGCTGTCGCCAGTGAGTCGTGAGAGGGATGGATGACAGCTGGTCGAAACATTGCTCGGCAGCCGTTTCTCTGTTTCACTGGTTTCCCTGCTCTCGAGAAAAGTGTTGCAAACAAGCACAGGGTGCTGCGTTTGCACTTTTCACCCGGCGCAAATTCACTGACGTGCCACTTGCCGTTTGCAAACAAGTATGCAAAAGCGAGCAATGTCGCCCCGAAATCTCTGAAATTTTTCTTTATATTTCGATATTCATCCCGAGCATGACCTTGTCTTGAACATCGCTGCCAATATCGTATTTCTCTCCTGGACGCAAGGAAGGGAAAGTCTGAAACCGTGGAAGCAGGGCAAAAGTTGTTGGACGACATGGAGGACCAGTAAGTCTCCAAGTTGCATTTTCAGCGCCGTAATATTTGCTGATAATCTTATAAGCCGGTCATCTCGTGCTAGGACTGCGGACTCCAAACGCCCCAATATATGTTATCGGTTTGAGGCAACTGGCAGCTGCAAGTTTGGTGGACGATGCAGATACTCCCACGAACTTGCACCAAAGTCACACAAAGAAGAGCTGCCACCCGAAGTCGTCAAGTTTCTTGCAGGTTCCGACGCTGAGAAGACCAAGCCAAAGGTCGATGGAAAGCTTCGTCAATGGAAACAACTGCTTGCTCAAGGGTCGTCCGTTTCAAGGCCAACTTCTGCTACCATCAGCCGCTACTTCATTCTCGCTCTTGAGCTGATGGACGGTGATGTCAGCTCTTCACAGGATGTAATAAAACATGCAGCCAGCGACAAAGGCCTGAACTTTATCAAGGATGTTGTCGAACGGCATGTTCAGATAGCCAACGGAACAGACCCAAGCATTTCGTTCTGGACTCAAGAGATCAAACCGCTCTTTCAGCTTATAACTCATCCCCGGGTCATTGACTCAGCCGTCTTGGAACAGGAAGTCGGAACGATTTTCAACTACATTTTGGGCATCGGGGGAGGCCGGATGAAACGTCTCTTTGACTACCTAGTCAAGTTGGTTCAGCAGTGGCCACATACAAGCAGCGATCCCAATATGACAATGATGTCCGTGGTGGAGCTTTCGCTCGCCGTCTTGACCAAACTACTGGACTGCAATATTGTCAATCTCGTAAATGAGACATTTGCTCGCTTCAACCAAAAGTTTGCCGAAGTTGTCGCGCAGAGCACATCTGATCAAGAGTCGTTCGCGAGATTGCAGTCAAGCAAGTACATCGATTACATCCGCCGCCGCATTGAAGTAGGCAATGAGATTATTGCGTACAAAGATCTCCCTACTGAACCAGTGGTCCGAGAAAACTTTGTTCTCCGACGAGACCTTCCAGGAACGCTATCGGCTGAGGGCCCAAGACATGACAATGACTTTGTCGACATTTCCAAAATCAGCATCCTGCCCACTTTTGAGGAAATAATGTCGCCTCGTGAAGAGTATCTCCCTACGAACGACAGAGGTACTTGGCACATTGGTGGTATCCGTGGGCGGATTGATAGGGAGTTTCGTCTCCTTCGAGAGGACACAGTCGGACAGCTGAGAGATGCCGTGCGACACGTGCGAGAGGAACTGAGACAGCCCCGAGGACAGCGTCTCACGTCGAGGAACAATCTCAGAACATACACCTATGAAGATCCTACGCCAATAAATGTCATGTTTGGCGGCGACGGTGGACTAGAATTGTTGGTGCAATGCCAACAGCTCACTGCCGTAAAAATTCTGAACGCTAAAGAGCGTGAGACTTGGTGGCACCAGAGCCGAAGGCTTCAAGCTGGAGCTCTTGTATGTTTCATCGATACTGCTGCGAGTATTGCCTTCTTCGTCGTGTCCCAGTCGACCATGAGAAGTAAAGGGGGTGAAAAGTTCCGACGCAAGACAAGCAGAGCCGAAAATCCAGAAGACGGAAAGCCAAACACGGTCTACACCCTGGCGGACGATGCTGAATTTCTTTACGTTACGCTGCAACCGGTCAAGAGCAACGACGAAGAAGTGCGAAGATTGCTGGAGTGGTATCGTCCGATTGGCAATGAGGAACGCCAGTTCTTGGTGGAATTCCCAGGCATTCTGCTGGATTCCTTCAAACATACACTCGTCGCACTGCAGGACATGCACCAAAGGCCCAATGTCCCTTTCAGCGACATCATTGCGCCACCACCAGAAGCAGCAGCCGATGTCGTGATCCATCCTCCCTTGTTTGCCAGAAGACCTGGCTTCACATACAATGCCCATTGCCTTCAGAAAGATCTAGTACTGTCGTGTTCCAGCAACACAGATCCGGACGAGCTTGCTTCTTGTTCGAGTCTCGACGAGAGCCAGTCTAGGGCGATTTTGAACACTTTGTCCCGAGAACTATCTTTGATACAAGGGCCACCGGGGACTGGGAAGAGCTATACTGGCGAGAAGATCATCCAGATCCTGCTAGAAAGCACGGAGGAGGCAAAACTAGGCCCCATTATTTGCGTGTGCTATACAAATCATGCTCTAGATCAGCTCCTTGAGCATCTTCTAGACAAAGGAATTGAGAAGGTCACCCGCATTGGATCGCGATCAAAGTCTGAACGACTGGTTGATCTCAATCTGAATAATATTGCCCGGAAGTTTGACAAGACCAAGACAGAGAAGGCTCAGATCGGACAAGCCCATGCAGAAATTAAACGAGTCTCTCGGGATATAGTATCAGGTCTTCGAGAGCTAGCCATGTCTCAGACTCCAGACACCATCAAGGCACACCTGCAGACCAACCATTCGCAACACCACAACCAACTCTTTCCAGAGTCAGAAGATGGATGGACCCGTATATCCTACCAGAAGCCGGCTTCTGCGATCCTCGATTGGCTGAGAGGTGGTCATGAAAACTTGGTCGAACCTAGGTCCTTGGCTGAACTGGAGCTTACCAACTTGTGGGAAATGAGCAGGCCTGAGAGAAAGAAGCTGTTCAAACACTGGGTGTGCGAGATAAGAGATGCAATTACATGTTCCATTGTGGCTTTGCACAGAGAATATATGGAATTGTACGAACGGCGAAACAGGGTTGGATGCGATGTCAAGCTCCGTTGCCTCCAGCAGGCAGATGTAATTGGCGTCACAACGACGGGGCTGGCGAGAAACCTTGGGCTGCTGCGGCGTTTGCATAGCAAAGTGATGCTCTGTGAAGAGGCTGGTGAGGTTCTGGAAGCGCATGTCTTGACGGCGCTCCTCCCATCGCTCGAGCAGGCCATCTTGATCGGGGATCACTTGCAGCTTAGACCTCAGATCAACAACTACGAGCTTCAGAGTACAAGCCGCGAAGGAGCGAAGTACTCGCTGGATGTGTCTCTTTTCGAGAGACTGGTCGAGCCCCTCTACGATACCGACACACGCGTGCAGTGCAGTACGCTCGAGACTCAGCGCCGAATGCACCCGTCCATTGCCGCGCTCATTCGTTCAACGCTTTACCCGTCCTTGCAAGACGCGGATAACGTGAGTTGTTATCCAGAAGTCAAGGGCATGAGACAAAGATTGTTTTGGCTGCACCACGAACAACTGGAAGCTGGAGCTTCGACTCATGACCCGTTAAATACGTCGCATTCGAACGACTTTGAGGTTGAAATGACGACGGCTCTCGTGTCTCACCTGATCCGCCAAGGCGAGTATCAGAATGGGCAAATCGCCGTCTTGACGCCATATCTAGGCCAGCTTCACAAGCTTCGGCGTCACATGGCGTCCATTTTCGAAATTTGTATCAACGACAGGGATAAGGAGGATCTTGAGGCCATGACAGCGGACGTGGACTTGGGTGATGAATCGAAGGCGACAAGCATCAGCAAGAGCTCTCTGCTAAAGACCATTAGAGTGGCCACCGTCGATAATTTTCAAGGGGAGGAGGCCGAAGTCGTTGTCATCTCCCTCGTGCGGAGCAACCCACAGAACCGATGCGGGTTTCTCAGCACATCAAACAGAATCAATGTCTTGTTGTCGCGCGCAAAGCACGGCATGTACATCATTGGGAACTCAAACACATACAAAAGTGTCCCAATGTGGCAGAGCGTGATTAAGCAACTGGACGAGGAAGGAAACCTTGGGACGAAGCTGGGCTTACAGTGCCCTCGACATGCGAGGAAACCGATTTTCGTTTCTCAGCCGGACGACTTTGTTGTCCATGCGCCCGAAAGCGGTTGCAGTCTGCCGTGCCAGATGAGGCTCCGATGCGGACACGCGTGTGGCGGACGCTGCCATTCCGAGATGCTACACGAGGTCGCAAAGTGCCAAGAACCATGCCCGAGATCACTCAAGGGCTGCGACCACTCATGTCCAAAACGTTGCGGTGAAACATGCCCTTCGGAGTGTCAAGAACTTGTCACGGGCTTGACTATCATGCTGGACTGCGGACACGTGGTGGAAAAGGCGGCGTGCTTCCAAACCCAGAACCCGTCGCTGATACGATGCCAGGTCATCGTAGTGAAGACGGTGCCCGGATGTGAGCATCGCATGAGCGTTGCATGTAGCGTGGATGTGGCCGACGAGGACTTTCAATGTGGATCAACTTGTGGAAGTCATCTGTCATGCGGCCACGATTGCAAACGCGCTTGTTGGGTTTGCAGCAGGCGGCAGGACGGCCAGATTGTTGGTACAGAACATGGGCAATGTGGACAAGTCTGCGGCAGAAAGTATTCGGCATGTCCTCATAGCTGCAGCAAGACGTGCCACGACGGAAGCGATTGCCCTGCTTGTAGTGAGCCGTGTGAGGTCCGGTGCAGTCACTCCGAATGCGGCAAGCTGTGCAGCGAGCCATGTGCACCATGTGCAGAAGAGAAGTGTCATTCTTGCTGTCCGCATGCCGAATGCACGATGCCATGCTCTGTGCCCTGCGACTGGCTTCCGTGCTCGCGGCGATGCGAGGAATTCCTCGACTGTGGACACCAATGTAAGTCACGTCATGCACGTCCTTTGTTTTGTGCTCTGGACTGGGGGAAGCAAGCGAGAGAGGGCGAGGTGACGGCTTAGCTTTGCTTCGGGGACTGCCTGATGAGATGATGTAGGGCTAACAAGAGGGCGCCTTTCCAATCAAACAGGCCCCTCGATTTGTGGCGAGTCGTGCCCCGATACGACACTGTGCCAAGAATGCGCCCCTGACGAGATCAAGGCTACGCCAGTAGACTTTCTTGAATGGAAAAGATATGAAGAGGTTGATCTGGACGAGGATCCATGCATCTTTCCTGACTGCGGACACTTTCTCACAGTGTCATCCATGGACGGTCTCATGGATATGGCATCGCACTACGTTATGGATACAAACGGCCACCCGATTGGCATCAACAAGGTCTCTGAACCCTTTTCCGCGGACGGAGCGGAAGTACGGGTCTGTGCCAGCTGCAGAGGCTCACTGCGGAACATTGCGAGATATGGTCGCATAGTTCGTCGGGCCACGCTCGACGAAGCGACCAAGAAGTTCATCTCGTGGTCCAATGCCAAGCATCTGACTCTCGCATCCGCGCTTCTTGATGCCGAGTCGGCGTTGAGCGATGCCGAGAGCTTGGATCTTGAGGCCGTGACGTTTACTGCGAAGCCTAAACGCCCAACTATCACACAGCCCAGACTCTGCTACCTCGGATACTTGGGCAAAGAGGTCATGCTCGCGCGCTACGGCAAGTTGATAAAACATTGGAAGACGATGACCACATTTGTCAAGGAGGTCAAGAAACAGGAGCAGCCATTTCAGCGAGTCGCAGACCTTGTCCGTCATACGAATCGGCAGAGAAAGACGCACAAGCAGTTCCGGTTCGACGATTCGGTCATCCAGGTCAAGGGCACCCTGCTTGGTTTGCTCCTGCGCCTGCGTTGTGAAATCTGCATCATGTCCGACTTTTTCTTCAAGACAAGAGGACCAGCAGGGTTGCCCAAGGACTTTGTGCTGGACCTGAGTCGGCAGTCGCACGACTGCGAGCTAGTCATTGAGCTGGCGCAAAAGGCCGGGTATCCCAGAGAAGAAGTCCGGGCGCTCGTGTACAAAGCACATCTCTGTGCCATCGGCCGCAGTTTTGCTACCTCTGCGGGCGGCCGAGAGGCCGGCTCCGGGTCTGCGAGCGGAGCCCTGGCGATGAAGGAGCAGGGGGGCCGCTGCCTTGACAGGGCAAGAGCGGTGCTCGACAAGTACGAATCCACGAGGGTGCTTGAAGCAGAGATTGAAAAGGTGCAGAAGATGCTTGACAAAGGCGTGTACCGACCTGCGACGGAGGAGGAGCGCCGCGCGGCGTTTGAGGCCATGAAGGCGGAGCTCGGGACGAGCGGACGGTGGTACGCGTGTGAGAACGGACATTACTTTACGATTGGGGAGTGCGGTCGACCGATGGAGGAGTCTCGATGCCCGGAGTGTGGCGCCGGGATCGGCGGGCGGAGTCACAATATGGTTGCGGGGGTGAGGATGGCGGAGGACATGGAGCAGCTGGGAAGGGGGTTTGCCGGTATTGAACTCGAGTAGGTACAGGGCGGGGTGGGGTGAAGAATGTCGTGGTTTGCCTTTTATTTTCTTCCTTTTTTTCTTCCTTTTTTCCCCCTTTTCCCCCCCTTTTTTTTCTTTTTTTTTTCCGTCTCGTTCGACTTGCTTTTCCTATTACATGTCGGGATGTGAATCAGCATATATGACGGCAATGGGTTTTGCCGAGCAAGAGGCCAAGAAGGGGGATGGTCTCTGCAGCTCTTCAGCGGCTGTGTCATATGGGGAGGGAAGAGTGAGAAGAGACGCAGATGGAGAAGCACCATGGTGGAGTCGGCGTGTTGATGTAGAGTGTATGGATGAGATGATGGTTGGATGGCTCTGAAAGGTGTCAAGAATGGATCGGTCCATGGGAGATGGTTCGGATGGTAGCGCGTGGATGAGAAGATGACGAGAATCCAGGCTACTTGCGTTGTTCTGAAAAGTGTCACCAGCATTTGATCCATTGGAGATGACGGGGAGGCGTACGCAAACATGTACAGTGCGTGCATGCATCGAACGCCGGCCACATGATGATGATGAGCCTCGATCGGACCGCATGACCTGGGCCTGCTGGCTAGATCTCTTGCTCTGCCTTTTCATTCCCCCGCCACCCTCCTGACATGCGGACCATGTCATCCATGACGTCGCCATGCCATCCATGATGTCGCCATGCCATCCATGATGTCGCCATGCCATCCATGATGTCGCCATGTCATCCATGATGTCGCCATGATGTCGCCATGATGTCATCCTCCAGATGTGATGCTGCACCTGCGTAGCCAAGCACCTGGGTGGGGGTGCTGAGGCCGCAACCCCTGCGCGGGGATCCCCGTCGGGCCGCTGCATGTCGGGTGTTGTGCCCCACGGCCCACGGCCCACGGCCCACTGTGCGGGTCCCGCTTGGGGCTCGGGATCCACCGTGGACCGGACGACCATCTCCTTGGTGCCGGCTACCTACTACCTCCTAGGGCAGGGCCCGTGTCGTGCCCCGTCGGAGGCGGCGCGTGGCGGCCCTGATGACGATCTGTTTAGCTTTTACACACGCACACACACACGCACACACACACATATACACACACATACACACACACATATACACACATATACACATATATACATATATACATACACATATATACACATATATACACATATATATATACACACATATACACACACATACATACACACACATACACATATATACATACACACATATATACACATATATATACATATATACACATATATATATACATATATATACATATATATACACATATATACACATATACATACACACATATACACATATATACATATATATATACACACACATATACACACACATACATATACATACACACACATATATACATACACACACACATACATACATATATACACATACACACACACACACACACACACATACACACACACACACACACACACACACACACACACACGACGTACTACACTAACGTAAC
>AFQZ01001013.1:0-19132 GCA_000222935.2 Aciculosporium take MAFF-241224
CCACGCACACACACACACACACACACACACACACACACACACTGTCATGGAAAGGCTGGCTGACTAGCGGCAACCAAAAAAAAATTCAGATAAACCGTTCTTTGCTCAAGTCAGCCCCGTCATGCTGAGGCACACAGGAGTCATGTATGACGTAGATTGCGTGAGTACTCCACACGATCAAGGTGATTTGAGAGCGTGATGCCGAATCCGAGGGAACAAAACGTGACGCCCTAGAACAACAAAACAGACGGCCCACTGGGCTGAAAATGTCTTCAAAACGCCGCTGCTGTCTAAAACAGCCTTGACAGACGTCGGAGAGTACGTCGACGGCCAAATGCCACCTTTCCTCTCCTTTGTATTGTATGCGGCGCGGTGGAAAGTCTAACTCGATGGCCTCACCAGAACCAAGTCGTTTGGACCGCACAAGAGATTGGGAAAACACTACATCCCCATGAATTCCAAGATTCTCCTTCGACAGTAAAGCCCCCTTTCGTCTTTTCCGAGCCCCAATGCTGCAGTTTTCGTCCTCGTCCTCCTCTTCCGCGTCACGAACGAACATGTGTCTGATTTCTCATCCTTCTGGTTTCGGGGGGGGGGGGGGGTCGGCGCCCCACGGCTTAGATCATTCGACCAAGACAAGCTGTCGCTTACCGTCTTCAAAAACTCCCAAAACAACTGCGTGTACCTGATGCTGCGCACATGCAAGAACGACGAGCCTTGGTTCGCCCTCCGGGGCGCTCACCGGCTGTGCGTCGAGAGAGACGGCAGCTCGCTGCGGCTTAGGAGGTGGAGCGAGGGGGAGAACGCGCCCAAGGTGTGGGCTGCCTTGTTTTTTCGATCATGGGAAGGTGCGTGTGATGCCTATGCCTATGCATATACATGTGTGTGTGTGTGTGTGTGTGTGTGTGTGTGTGTGTGTGATGCCTATGCATATACATATACATGTACATGTGTGTGTGTGTGTGTGTGTATTACACACAAGGTCTTTGCTGTGCTGCTGTGGCCATGTCCCTGCGGCGGAGGCCATTTTTATGAAGCCAGAAAAGGGACCCTGGGCATCGCCCGCTTTGCTCACCCGCGCACAGAGCTCGTCCTCATGTACTGCACGTTTTTGTCGCTCAAGGCGCACAACGGCTTGACGGTTCGGTTCTGCGACGGGGAAGTGTGTTTGCGGGGCGAAAAGAAGCTGTTTCAGGGGTACGTTTCTTGTCCTTTTTTTCGAGGTTGTTTATTTTCCAAGCCACGTTGTACGATGTCTATCTATATGTATATATGTCTATCTATATAGATATATATATATAGATATCTATATATCTATATATGTATATGTGTATATATATAGACATATATATATATAGATATACATATACACATATCTAAACATAGACATCTATACACATAAACTGCTTACAACAAAGAAACAAGACCAGAAAAACAAAAGAAAACAAACGACCTCCCACGTCACACCATGCAATCTCACACGTCGATAACCCCCTCCCCCCCCCACAGAACCATCCGAGACGACAACGGCTCCCACCACGCCCTCGTCGTGTACGAAGAGCGCGCCTCACGCACCCGCCGCCTCCACGCGACGGCATGGGACGGGCCGCTGCGTCAGTGTCCCGTCTGGACCGCATTCGGTAACTGGAACCCCCCCACCACTGCAGTATCTGGACGTGTCCCGAACAGCAACGCGACAGTCGCGTGTTGCTCCGACGGATGATGCCCCCCCCCCGTACATGCTGCTGCCTCTTCCTTCACACGACACACCTCTACCTGCGCGGCCGTCGTACACGTACCTACTTGCTTGCTTCACATCCGTCTACATGTTTACGCATGTATACATCTACCTACCTACCTACCTACCTACCTACACATGCACACATGCACCCATGTATCGATACACGTCCACCTGTATCGACAAACAAACACACGTACTTACCCATGCATTTTCCACATCCACCTCCACCCAGGGGGGCAACACAACACAATACACAATCAAATCTGACACGTCCCGTCTCCGTGCAGTGCCCCCCCGCGCGGCCCCCACCGCGGGATGCTGGCTGACGCGCCTCTCGCGCGACAAGGTCTCCCTCGCAGGCGTGCAGCTGCACGTTTTCTGCCAGGAATACGGGGAGCAGGGTCAGAGGAGGGCCCCGCCGGGGGCGTTTCAGATTGAATTCACGGGGGAGAACGGTGATTGTCTCTCTTTCTTTCTCGTCTCCCCCTTTTCCCTTTTTTTTTTTTTTTTTTTTTTTTTTTCCGCCCGACGGATATTCGCAAACACGGCATCGTCATCATCATTCAACACGTGCGGCTCTGTGATATGGCGGGCGGCCCCCGGCAGGGCGCCCCCCCGAGGGAAATCACACACACACACATGCTTCGGGAAAAGGACCTGTGTGCGTCGTCGTCTTGATTCCTCGCTAACTCGCTGTAGATGCCCAGTCCTTTCAAGACCTTTTCCACACGCCCTTGGCGTGAGCAACGAGCGTGACCTTCGGCGGGGGAAACGGGGTGCTTGTTTGTAGGACTGGATGTGGACGGGCAGGCTAGGTTGATGACGTTGGGCACATACGATTCTTGTGGCGGAACCAAGGCTTCATTGGTGGTGTAAAGCCATCTTCCTCTTGTCATGCATTACTCACTTGGCATTTCTTACAATTCTTGGCCTTTTTCTCTTCATAATCGGACAAGGATGGGGTGTGCAGGTGCAGCGCGTCATGTCACTCCGCTTTCGGCGTCCCATCGTATCGGACGGAAAAACGAAAAAAAAAATGGAGGGACAGGAACGCAATCCAATTTTCCATCTATCAAACGCTAGAATGCCATGACATGACTCTTTTTCTCATGTCCGTCTTTGGCCTCGCGCCTCTGCCACGATGGCGCCAGCAGTGATGAGCGGCGCGGATACGTCGACGACGCGGTCACGCCGTCTACGTCTTGACGTCGGGCTCGTCGCGACCAACATGCTCCTTGAACCTGAGCAGCTCCGTCGCAGACTTGACCTCGGCCTTGAGGAAGTCCTGCGCATCCATGTCATACGTCGAGGGGTCGCTGCTGTGCTGCTCAATGTAGAGACGGATCGTGGCGCCAGAGGAGCCCGTGCCCGAGAGACGGACGACAATGCGACTGCCGGACGAGAAGCACGCGTAGAGGCCCTGGTTGGAGGAGACGGAGCCGTCCAGGTCGGTGTAGGAGAAGTTGCCGGCTTTGGTGACGGTGCGGTCTGTGTCGGGGAGGGTTTGCGCATCAGCACGAGGAATGGTCAAGAGACACGAGAAGGACGGGGGGTGACATCATGGCTTACCTCCAATCTTGCTGCCGATAAAGCCGGGGTCGGCAACCAGCCTCTGCAGCTCACCAACGACCTTGGTGGCGCCGTCCGAGTCGACATCTTCGTAGTCGTAGCGGGTGAAGAAGGTGCGGCCGTACTGGGTCCAGAAGTCCTTTTGGATCTTCTTGATGGAAGGCGTCACACCGGGCTGCTCAACACCCAGACCGGCGATGATGTTGAGCCACGCCATGACGGCCCACAGGCCATCCTTCTCGCGGATGTGGTCGCTGCCGGTGCCGAAACTCTCCTCGCCGCAGATGGAGAGCTTCTTGGCGTCGAAGAGGGCGCAGAAGAACTTCCAGCCGGTGGGCACCTCGTAGCAGTCCAGCTTCTGAGCCTCGGCGACCAGGTCCACGGCACCCGAGGTGGGCATGGAGCGGGCCAGGCCGCTGACGCCGTTCTTCCGGAAATAGGGGATGAGCTGGGCGTGGTGGGCGATGATGGCGAGGGAGTCGCCGGGGGAGACGAAGGCGTTGGCGCCGTAGATCATGTTTCGGTCACCGTCTCCGTCCGAGGCCGCCCCAAAGGGAATGTTGTTCTTGTCGACGGCTTCGACGAGCGAGTGCGCGTACGTCAGGTTGGGATCGGGGTGGCCGCCGCCGAAGTCGGGGCTGGGCACGCAGTTTTGCACAGCTCCGGCGAGCCCCAGCTCCGTCTCAAAGATGGCCGTGCCGTAGGGCCCCGTGACGCCGTGGAGTCCGTCAAAGAGGACCCTGAAGTCGGGGTGGGAGCGGAAGAAGGTCTTGATGAGGTCAAAGTCGAAGATGTCCTTGAGCATGGCAACATAGTCGGCGGTGCTGTCAATGACGTCGACCTCGAGGGCGCCGTAGGTCTTGGACCCAATGGTGGCGATGTCCACGTCGGGGATGGAGGCAATCTTGTACGCGGTGAGCGTCTTGGACGTCTCATAGATTTTGTTTGTTACCGACTCGGGCGCAGGGCCACCGTTGGCCAAGTTGTACTTGATGCCAAAATCATTCTTGGGGCCTGCACAGGGACGAATGCGCGCAGGTCAGTCTCGCTTCTTCTCTTGAACCGCATGGAATCTGCCCGGGAGAGGGGAAAGAGGGGGAGGGGGTTATCAGGTCCAGAAATCCACAAGACGCACCGCCTGGGTTGTGACTGGCGGTGAGCAAGATGCCACCCGTAGCCTTTCGCAACCGAATCACATGGCTCGCGGCCGGCGTGGACAGGATACCGTTCTGGCCAACGACGAGCTTCTTGACGCCGTACGCGGCACTGATCTTGGCGATCAGTTGAATGACCTCGGGGTTCCAGAAGCGACCGTCACCGCCGATAACCAGGAACGAGCCTGGGCAACGGACTCGGTTAGCACTCTGGAGAGAATCCTCGTCCAATATGCGATTCATGGTGGCGGGAGAAACACCACATGGTCCGGTGTGTCCGGTCCTACCTTGGACGCCCTCGGGAATGGACAACAAGATGCTCGCGACAAAGGACTCGCTGTAGTGAGGCTGCTGGAAGACGGTGACCTTTTTGCGAAGACCCGACCTAGACGTGAGGATGGGCATTCATTAGCTTCTGGCTTCTGGCTTTTGGCGCGGGCGGGGCGCATTGTCTTGAGAGATTGATTCCATCTCGTCGCGACCTCGTGATTTGCTTCGTCACCTACGTGCCGGGCTTCTGGTCCTGAAAAGGCTGGAACTGGACGGTCTGAATGTCCATTGTGGTGGATGTCTACGTGCTGTGATGTGAGAGGAATCCGATTGACCAGGGCTGCGTGCGCGGTAGGAGGCTGGTCAAGATGTTGAAGAGCAGAAAAACAGGGAGAGGACAAGGTCAAGGTCAGGGGAGACGGAGAGAGCGTCTTGCTTGCGAATGGAGATGGGGAGAGGAGGTGAGGGAGGAGATGGGGAGAGGAGGTGAAAGGTGACGTACCTGACGGCACAGGCACATGGTGCGGGTTGGACACGAGCCATGCCCAGTCTGGGACGGCTATCCTGTTCACACTGTGTAGCGCAGAGTTTTGTATGCAGCACGGACAGTGCCATTCTCGACACGACACTCATCTCATGACACCCGGCCATTGTGGAGCTTGGACCAGACTCCATACTCCAATGAGCTTCAACCGGAAGAGTGGCGGTGTCGTTGTGGTCATGGCAGAGCCGGATCAGCAATCCCGACGTTGCCAACATCCCTCCGGGGGCCCTGCCGGTGGTCGTCTCCATCGAGCCATGCTCCTCTCCTGGTCTTGCCAGTCCAGCCAGGCCGGGAGAATGCTCTGGAATCCCACGTCCACCAGTCTGTGGTCTGACGACAACAGCCATGCCTTGCTCATGACAGCCCGCCTCTGCAGATTTCACGTCAACAAATCATGTCCAGGAAAGCTATTTGCTACGAAAAAAAAAAAAAAGAAAAAAAAGAAAAAAAAAAGAGAAAAAAAACTCCCACCGGGCCTCGCATCTCCCCTCGCCACGCTATGGACGCCAGAAAATAACATCCCGGTAATACCTGGCCTCCTCGATGCTCTCGAGAATATCATCCCGAGCCAGGTGCCGGCCCCTTTTCACGGGCACCCCAGCAGTCACCCGGGGCGGCGACCACCTCTTCGCCGCCTCCTTGATGGCGCTGACGTCCAGCAACCGGTGGTGCAGGTGGTCCACAACCCTGGCATACGGCTCCCGTCTCAGAAAGGCCCGGTCGGCATGCACGCTGTTCCCCGCGAGCAGGGCCGTCCGCTTCTCGGGTATGTACCCGGTGACGTACTCGTACAAGCCACGGGCGGCCTGCTCGGCCGTCGTCGTCGACGCCAGAACAGCGGCCGTGAGTCCAGACCGGCCGTGTGTGCGCGTGCACCACTCGTCCATCTGGGCGAGCCGCTCCTGGGGGCAGTGAATGACGGCGTGGTATCCCTCTTGGTCGATGACTGTTAGATTTCCGTCCGTCACGATGCAGTAGATTTCGAGGATGACGTCCAAGTCTGGGTTGAGGCCCGTCATCTACGGAGGAGGAGGAGGAGGAGGAGGAGGAGGAGGAGCAAGCACACAGAATTGTAAGCGCACATTTTTATTTTTTTTTTCATCATGGTCTTGTTCTTTTTTTTTTTTGGGCGACCCATGCGCCGAGGCCTCGATGGAGAGAGGGGAGGTGCCCATGGATCAACACGACCGACAAGGGATGGGGTCGGTGGGCGTGTTTGGACTGTGGAAAACGCACCTCGCAATCAATCCAGACGAGGGGCTCGGGGATTACGTGCGATGGCCGGGCTGTTGTGCTGCCGCTCGGCCGGGGAACCTCCTGCCATCCAGGCGGGCGAGGCCAGACATGGAGGCCCATGGCGGGTAGTCGTACAGAGGGGGGAGTGTACGAAGAAGCGAATGCCCAAGGACGGGGAAGGCCTTTGTCATGCACGGCACCGTCCGTGTTTCCGAGATGCAGCCGTGTCTCTTTTTTCTCGTCTTGTGTTTGAAAGAGGCCGTCGTAGGTGAGGTGTTGGCAGCTTGCAGAGAGAGAGTCCAGATGCGGGGTTGGAACGTGAACCTTTTCATGTACCTCGGTACCTACCCATCCACATAGTGCCTTCTCATGTACCTCGGTACCTACCCATCCACACAGTGCCTTCTCATGTACCTCGGTACCTAACCCATCCACACAGTGCCTTCTCATGTACCTCGGTATCTAACCCATCCACACAGTGCCTTCTCATGTACCTCAGTACCTAACCCATCCACACACTGCCTTCTCATGTACCTCGGTACCCATCCACACAGTGCCTTTTTATGCAGCACCTCGGGTACGCGCGCGGTGCCTTGCCTGCTCAGAGTGACGGCAGAGGGTAGCCAAACTGCTACAGGCGACGTCACGGCTGAAGAAAGCGCCACGACCCTGATCTGGAGCACACGGCAATGGATGTCTGAATCGACAGACTCGATCGGGCTGCAAGCTGGGCTGCCTCTGCAGCTGCGCCGTATCCGTGCCTGTAAAACGCGGCGGCCAACCATCGTTTTCCCGAGGACGGCATTACTTCGAGCGTGGCAGGCGGTCAGAGAAGCCACTCACTCCGTCTGCTGCTCGCCATCCGGGGGGGCCAGGGGCGCTGGGACTGCAGGCGCCGCCATGATTCTCAATCCCGGCGACATGATTGGCCACGTCACGAGGGTCCTCCTCCCGCGCCAGTGCTCGTCGTCTTCCCCGTCCGTTCGGCAACCCTCCTCAAGCAGGACGGCAGAACCACACGACTACCTGGTACATAGCGCTTCTTTCGACCCCAACGCCAGAGGCGCCGCCGGCACAATCACCGCCGTCCCGTTCGTTCGGCGCACCGGGAAAGGTGAAGGAGGAAGAGGGAAGAAGAGAAGACGAAGGAAAGAATCCGGTCCCCGTCCCGTCCTTGTCCCGTGTTCCCCCCCCCCCCCCCCATCATCGCCCGTCCCGTCCTCGTCCCGTGTTCCCCCCCCCCTCTCCCCCCCATCATCGCCCGTCATGGCCGGTGTCGTCGACCCCGAACGCGCCAACAAGGCGACCAAGGCCCCGGATAGACCCGAAATGTCAGCAACCCCCCCCCGGTTCGTCATCATCGGCGCGGGCTCCCGCGGACAAGCCTACGCCGACGCCATCTCCTCCGCATGCAACGGCGTGGTGAGCGCCGTCTGCGAGCCCCTCCGGTTCAAGCGCGAGACCCTCGGCCGGCGCCACATCTGGGGCGACGACGGCCCCCGCGAGGGCCAGTCCTTTGACAGCTGGACGGCCTTTGTCGAGCACGAGCGGGACCGGCGCCGCCGCGCCGCCGCCCGCGAGGGCGAGGTGCCCGAGGGCGTCGACGGCGCCTTCGTCTGCGTCCTGGACGGCATGCACCGTGAGGTGGTGGTCGCGCTCGCGAGCCTCGACCTGCACATCATGTGCGAGAAGCCGCTGGCGACCACCATGGACGACTGCCTCGCCATGTACCGCGCCCTGGCGCCCCTGCGCGCCCGCCGCGTCTTCTCCATCGGGCACGTCCTGCGGTACAGCCCGCACAACCTCCTCCTCCGGCGGCTGCTCGTCGACGAGGGCGCCATCGGCCACGTCAGCAGCGTGGTGCACACCGAGCCCGTCGGCTGGTGGCACTTTGCGCACTCCTTCGTGCGGGGCAACTGGCGCGACGAGACGACGTCGGGCCCCTCGCTGCTGACCAAGAGCTGCCACGACATGGACCTCCTCCTGTGGCTCGTGTCCGCGCCGGCGCGCCCGGGCGGGGGCGAGGAGCCGCACCTGCCCGAGTCGGTGACCTCGACGGGCGGCGTGCAGTTCTTCAGGAGGAGCCGGAAGCCGGCGGGGGCGGGCCCCCGCACGACGAACTGCATGGCGTGTCCGCTCGCGGACGGGGCGTGCAAGTTCTCGGCCAAGAGCATCTACATGGGGGAGCGGGTCGGGCTCGCCCGCGGCAACACCGGGTGGCCCGTCGACATCGTCGTGCACGACATCGAGGACTACGCGACCGAGGAGGGGCGCCGCGCCGCGCTCCGGGAGGCGCTCTCGCGCGACTGGGATGCGAGCACCCCGCGGGAGGAGGTCAGCCGCCGGGGGTGGTACGGCCGGTGCGTCTTCGAGGCGGACAACAACGTCTGCGACGAGCAGTTTGTCACCATCACCTGGGCCGAGGGGGTGCGCCCCGCCAAGCGCGTCACCTTTCACATGGCGGCGCAGACCAAGAGGCAGTGTGAGCGGGTGAGCCACTTCTACGGCGAGCACGGCGAGATCGCGGCCGACTCGCGGACGATTGTCGTGCACGACTTCCGCACCGGGAAGAGCACGACGTATGAGCCTACGGTGACGGACCTGGGCCACGGGGGGGGCGATTCCGGGCTGGCGCGGCAGTTTGTCCTGGCCTGCGACCGGGTCGAGAACGGGGGGTGGGCGGCCGAGAGGGCGCAGAACGAGCTCGTCGGGTGCACGCTTGAGGATGTTCTGAGGAGTCACGCGCTTGTGTTTGCGGCCGAGGACGCGCGCGTCAACAGGACCGTTGTTGACTGGGCCGAGTGGTGGGAGGAGCATGTCGCGGGGAGGGACAAGGAGGACGAGGGGCTGGCTTGTGGACGCGGGTAGGCAACCTTGGCGAGGTTGATGCACCGTCTCTGCACGGACTTGTACCTTTCTGTCGGAGTCTGCATCTGTCAGGGGGGAGGCCGTTCTACATGTCCCGCGCCCCCCTGCCCTCGGGCCGCCAAGCCGGCAGCGCGGCTTCTCGCCTGCGCGCGGGGGAAGCGCTCGGGTTACACCTTCGGGTGGACGTGGAAACACACGTGTGCTTGCGACCTGTCTCTCCGTCCGTCTCATCGTCTCGGCGCGTTTGAGGGGGGAAGGGGGTGGTGCGTGTTGGGCTGTTGATGGCGGTACACAAGGAGAGGACGTGTTTGAGGTGTGCATACATGCCAAAGGGTGCACGAAAACGCGAGTGCGTGGCTGCGTGCGCGTTGTCGAGAACAAATGCAAAAAATGCAGGCTGCAACAAGCCATGGATCAGAATCCCGTCTACATGCTCCCGTTCGTGAATCCGAAGCAGGTAACTACGATGAAGAATCCAGGCGTGTCCAAGACAAGACTCGACTGTAGATTGTGCCTTTCCCCTCCCGGGTAGGTACATGCATGGCCAATGATGATGGCCCACGACCTCGCCTCCAACACGACACACACACACACGCGCGCGCGCCGCGCACATTCATGCCGGCCACCTGCAACAGTCTCAAACCCGTCCAAACGGCAGCTGCCGCTGCAGCGCAGGCCTCAGGTGCCGAAAAAAGGCGTCCTCCTCGGGCCGGATCAGGCCCTTGCGCAGCAGGAAATCAAGCATGACAAGCCCGCAGTTGGGCTTCCACGCCCGACACCCGAGGTCCCTCTTGACCTCGTCCACGCTCTTGAGCACGAACCCCGCGATCGCCTCCGGCTCGCACGCCTGCGGCACAAAATCAGGGCCCACCTCGAGATCAAACGTGAAGCGGATCCCCGGCTCGAGCTGCCCGTGTTCGCTGCCCGCCCCGCCGTCCTTCTTGTCGAAAAAGGAGAGACACGGCCCGCGCTGCAGCGTGCCGACGTACCGCCCCGCGCGGGTGACGCGCCCCGTTGCCGCTGCCACGCTGAGCCCGGCCTCCTCCATGGCTTCTCGCCCGAGGGCCCTGACGGGGTCGTTGTCGTCTTGGGGGTCCATGGCGCCCGCCACGGGCTGGTCGAGCTTCCCCGCGTACGTGACCTTGTCGGAGCGCCTGGCCACCCAGATGTGCACGTGCGCGGCGGCTTCTCCCTGGCCGCCCCTCGCCGTCGCCGTCGTCGTGTACATATTCATGTGTGTCCCCGCCGTGAGGATGCCGAAGACGCCCCGGAGCGGAGACGGCACCCTGAGACCCGTCAGCTGGACGCCCACGCCCCGGATGGGGTGCTGCTCCGCGGTGCCCTTCATGTCCCACGTCTTGAGCCACTTCTTGAGGCCGTCCACCTTGGAGGTGTTGAGGCGGCAGAGGCGCACGAATTCCCGCTCGCAGGCTGTCGAGCTGGTCTCTCCCGGGAGCAGTTTCGGCGTCAGATGGATGGTGCGTTTCGTGTCGTCGACCCGGAAGCCGGTCGTGTCCCATGCCATTTGCCCGACGAACTCGGGGAGCATGTAGCCGAGGGGGGAGTCGTGGTCCATGATCCAGAATTCATAGAGGGAGCTGACGTCTTGCTGGAATTTGTTGCACTGCAGTATCACCTCGATCAAGGACGTCATTGTCGGAGAGCTGACGTCTGTTGAGACGGCAGACGACGACGCCGCCGCCGGATGGATTGACCATGGGAGCGATGGAGCGGAAGAGTGACATGCTGGCGGCGGGCAGCGAGGGGAGCCTGGTACCGTGGTACCTGGCAGGATGTGCACCGCACCTTCGGTCGTCATGGCAAGCTTGCGATGTCCTGCCACGGGTCGGCAGATGAGAGCTTTTATACCGACTTGTGACGGATTCCCGTGGGTCACAGAGTACTATTTCCTCTTGATCTCGCGTAAAGGAGTCGCATTGGGTACGACAAAACGGCAGTGCTGATCGACAGAAAGCATATCTTGGTATCTGAAGAAAATGGTGGGCGGCAGTTGGACACCAACGCTCAACATGATATATAATAGGCCCTGGAAGCCCCATACTCCTGATTGCTCGACGTAAACAAGGCAGACAAGGCTTTTGATGTAATGCGCTAGCCTTGCTGCAAACAACGGGTGTGCCTTGACGCACAGCTTTCGCCTCGGAGAGGGGAGGGGGGGGGGGTGTTTGTTCGTGACCGATAACCATGTCACACATGCAAGGAACCAACGCGTGCGCGCAGCGTTCAAGGGTAAAGAGAGAGAGAGAGCCAGAAAAGGCTTGCCACCTTGGACCTGTAGTTGGATTTTGTTTTCCCACCCCTCCCACAATGCGAATCGGCGGATACCCAGGTTCTCCCGGCTTTCTGGGCGCGGTGAACCCTCCTGGCTTGCGTAACGCCATCGCATGCCTTGTCCGCACACGTCCATCCTGAAGCTTGCTTTAGACGGCCGCCCGACGCTGCCCGCCCATCGACGACGACCAGACGCGGACGGGAAGAAACATGATATCGCACTGGGCCCCTCTCAGCTTTCCCCCTCCCCTGTCTCGGATTGGCAGCAAGCTCACTGCGTCGGGCTCACCGTTGCGGAGAAAACCGACCACCGTTTGCCGCCACGGGCGCTGTGATACCTGTGCAATGTTTCTTCGTTTTTGCCCACACTTTTCGCTTCTCGAGCCACATCTTTAGCAAAACACAGGTGCACGGCAAAGTACGCTGGGCATGGGCTACCTACCCAGGCAATGCCTTTTTTTTTCAGTTTCATATTCCCCCCCGGGGGCCCTGCCGGCGGCCGCCCGTATGCCCTTTGACGAGAGCGCTCGCTCTGTTCCGCGCAAAGCCTTGCTCAATATGATATGTGAGGGATTTTGGGACCCCGTGTATGGGACCCCGTGTACATGTAGCTGCCGCTGCTTGGATTTGTATCTGGTCCCGTGTCACGTCGTACCAACAGCTCGTGGTAGCAATCTGAGTCGGCTCATGTTGGCTCGGGTGGACGGATTGCGACGAAAAGCAAGCTGCTGTGACGACATTTTCCCCTAGGCCAGGGATGGCGTACGAAAATAAGAACCAGTGAGGTAATTGAGTGACTGAACACTGGCAATTTCTTCTTCTCGTCTTTGGAAAACGGAAACACGGAAAGAAAAGGGAACCTCGAAACAGAATCGCACATGTACCCACCCCCACTGGCTGATGTTGTGATTGGCCCAATACGCTGCTTACCTAACTCGACTGGATCCCGTGGCCGCGTCTGGCTGGCGCTCTCGACGAAAGCCGGGAACCGTCGTTTACGTACGAATGTAGAACCAAACCCGTCTCGACCACCTCGTCCATCGTCCACCAGCGAAAGAAAACAAACAAAGGTCTGCCCCCAAAATGCTCGCCGCACGACAGAGGGCAGGCCAACTGGCGCGACAGCTGCCGCGGGCGGCCCGGAGCTACGCGTCCGAGGCCCGCGGCCACCACCACACCAAGACCGCCGAGGTCAAGGAGTCTTTCGGGGTACGCACGCAAAACAGGCTATAGTTCGCTCCTCTCCCTTGGGCTCCTGCTCGTTCCGGGCTCCCTGATGGCCTCGCCAGGGGGGGGGGGGGGCTGCCCACACGGCGGATCACATCCCACTGGGCAGAATCACTCACTGACGGGATGAAAATGAACCCTACAGAAAGGATCCGTCGCCACCGTCGCCGTCTTCTTCGGCGCCGTCCTGCTCTACCAGCTCGTCCCCGGCAAGGGCGAGGACTCGTCCGTCACGAACCTGCTGAGCAGATATCTCTCGAGGAGGGAAGACTGGGAGGAGACGAATGCGCTGCACACAAGGGCCATGGAGCAGGCGGGCTTTGACCGGAACCTCTTTGAGAATGCTTCGCCGGGGCACAGATTTGTCCATGTCGCATATCCCGAGTATGTCCCTCCGGTTTTGGTCTTCCCCATGAGTTTTTGCCCGTGGTTGGTGATGGCGGGGGTTGTGGGCAAGTTGTTTGTCTGCGTGGGCACGGCGACGAAAGATGGCGAGAGACGGGTTTTGGCTAACCCGCGGTCTGATCGCGACCACGTGTAGAGCTCTTCAGTCGCACGCGCCGCGAAATATCCAGGCCGGTCAGTTGTTGAACCTGGACCATGTGGTGGAGCACTTTCGACAGAAGCACCTCGAGGGTGAGGAGAAGAAGGCGAAAAGGTTGGCTGGGGACAAGGCGTAGCTTGGGCTGTTGGGGGGGGGGGGGATGAGAGACTCGTTGTGCACAATCTGATGAAGCATGTAGGTGCTGTACATTTTGGGATGATGAGAGATGCTTTTATCGTGGCGGCTCAATAAGTAGTTTTTTTTTTTTTTTTTTTTTTTTTTGTTGAAAACATGGGATGCTCTTCATCATCATACGAAATGGTCTCATAAAAGTCAAAAGTCTAGCCCACAAACTACGCAGATGAATCGTCCAGCGTGTTCCCACAGACATCCACAATGACGGCCAAGTCCATGTTTCAAAAGCCAGCATCGCTGCTCGACATTGTGCCTTTTCCCCGTCCCTGCACAGCGCCCACGGTTTCCCTGTCCAAAGTTCCGTCCTTTGGCTCCTTGACGGTAGACACATGGCGTCAGAGACGTGGCATGAGTGCCGCGTACCACGACGAAACATCGTCAGGCCGTGCCACGATATATATATATATATATACATATCTAATTTAAAAAAAAAAAAAAAAAAAAAACCCTTAGATTGTGCCGGACCGGGAGTCAAATAGCGCACTTTGTCTTACGTCTTGTGTCTAGACAAGACGGAGTGTATTCGCGCATACATACGTACGGTGGGTGGTCAAAAGTTTTCGAACCCCCTAGAGGTGTTGTGACCTTGAATCCCTCATGTTCCCCAACTGACGGGCATATTTAAATAGAAAATCAAATGTATCGAGATACCTCCGAGGGCTCGAAAAATTTTGACCACCCACTGAATGTAGGTTCTTGCTGTGCGCCGCGCCCGCGCCCGCGCCCGCACATCCCCTTTCTTCTTCCCCCAAAGTCGAGTTTCACTGCGGTAGGGCCGTGGCGCCACATCAAGTGACACATCACCCGGCGGGGGCGTCGTATGTTTCAACGGTGGGTGGGTTTTTTTCGCAGTTACATGCTGGGCGGGAAGATGAAGGCATTATGTTGGCGGGTCGAGGAAAGAAAGAGGAGCCTTGAAAGGATGTAGTGTGTTTGACAAGCGGCCGTGTTTGGACGAGGTTGATGGGTCTGTATTCTTCTTCTTCTTCTTCTTCTTCCTTCTTCTCCCTCTCTTTTATTGTTAGCAAGGACGCGTGGGGAGGAGCGCGGGCGTCTATTACTCATCATAATGGTGATCAGAACGGCGTTTGGAGGCCCGCGGGTGAACTGTTCATTCATTTTGACGGGGATGGCGGCTACTGTTCATCAAACGAGGTTGAATGGGATAGACGCAATGTCACGACATTGACTGCCTCTTGTACATGGGGACGTACATACCTAATGTATGCTTCCGAGACGCAGGACATCACTGCCGTGAAGCGGAACGCCCATAAAATGCAGCACCCCGCGCATGAATGCACGCAACATACACGAAAGGGGTGGCGCGCCAAGTCATACTCGCGGACCGGCTGCCAAATAGTTTGGCCAGAGGAACGGATAAAAACAAATCAAAACCGAGGAGAAAACTGCAAAGAAGTGACGATGCATCCGTTTTGTACTATTCATGTACTCGTAGTCATCACAACACACTTTGATAGAGGCATCGCCACTCCCATCAAAACCCGATCCCGTTTTTTCGCCCGAAAATGTCCGTGAATGCAAAACCTCGACCCTCTTTCCCCTTCCCCCGCCCAAGACCAAGCCACCAAAACGACCTTCTTATTTGAGGGGAATGAAACGAGAAGAGTTGGTGGCACCGATACCAGGACGACCGTGCTTCACTGGCTTGCTGGTGGGTTGTTAGCAAAAGCTGTGTCCCGTTTCATCATCTGTGGTGCCGTCGGCAAAGAGACTGCGCAAGGTTTCTCTGCTTTTTGAGAACTGCGGATCCCGATTGGACCAAGGACGAAAAAAATAAACGTACTATGAAATGGAGAATTCTGCCAGGTAGTGGCCAACCATCTCTGGCTTAATCTCCACCTGATTAAACTCCTTGCCCGAGTAAATACCAATGACGCTGCCAATCATCTCGGGGACGACAATCATGTCACGCAGATGCGTCTTGACAAGGTCGGGCTTCTCGTTGGGCTTGGCCTCCTGCTTGGCCTTGCGGAGCTTCTTGATCAGGCCCATGGGGCGGCGCTTCAGGCCACGGTTGATCCTGCGGCGGGCGCGGGCGTGGACGACATCGCGCAGCTGGTCGGAGCTGAGGTCGAGGAGGCTGCAGAACGAGTATCAGCATCAGGGCCTAGGACACACGTCACACAAAAAAAAAAGTTGGAGTATTTTGAATGCGGTCGTCGACGGGGAGAAAAAAAGTTGATGTCGGGTCGAGAAATGAAGAGGACGGCCATGGGTTCTATCAAAGTTTCTCGCCTGCTGGTACTTTCAAAACGTACTTCTCGAGGTCAATTCCTCGGTAGGAAAACTTGCGAAATGCTCTTCTCTTCTTGAGCTCTGCGGCCTCCTCGGCGTTCTGAAAAGTGCATCTTTGTCAGTACAAATGGTTCCCCCAGGACTGAAAACCCAAAGAAAAAAAGACATGGACATCTTCCACGTCTTTTTTTCAGGCGCCACTGTCCATCGTCGAGGCCAAAGGGATGATTATCGATGGACGTCGAGGAGAAAACATACGTATTCGTCAGCCATGATCGCGGTTGTCTTGATGTTCGGGTTCGCCTATCGATGCTGTATCGACGAGCGAATGTGGTGGCCGGGATGGAGTCGCTGTCGAGGGCTGCTGCGTCGCTTGCGGATTGACGAGCTGACCACTCTGAATTTTGCTCCTAGGGTTTTTGTGCCCTTCGCCCCTCACATCACGTGGTACGCACGGTAACTGCCAAGCTCAGACGGGAAAATCACCATCCGCGTTACGGAAGCAGAATTCATGTCACGTGACTGTGCACGCACTTTGTACGGCAGAAAAACTGGGTCGTGGTTCGAACGGCAAATCCCGTTACGGTTCCTGTTTACCTTTGACGTCGCATTCATCCTGCTACTATTGCATGTGCATGGACTGTACATGTGTGATATACCACTACTGTAACTTCATTCTTCTTTCTTGCGAAGCGAATCATCACTCCCTTTATTCTTGCGCGTTACGTCAGGGACGACCTGCCTGGAGGATGGTTGGTTAGCTTCATGCGACGCGCCTGGGTTTTGTCCTTGGCACCCGGGATTGCCCTATTAGGCCTAAGCAAACTCATAACTAATAGCTATAGATTTCTTGGCATAACGGTAGTGATCCCAACTCTCTAGCAAGTGCTCTTATACTAAGTAATAAAGCCATGCAATACGTGCTGTAGATTTGACTCCAAGGGCTGTCTTTCCATCCTTGAAAGTTTTCTTATTCAAGTATGTATAGTAATCAGTAAGTAGCACTGCCAAGTACCTAGATAATGCATCCCAGAGCAAGCAAGCCAGCGCGGCCCAAGCCCAGCCCCCCCCCCACCTCACTGGGTCACTCCTTTGTCGGGTGCGGCACTCGGGACAGCAGCATAACCTTGGCTTTGTGTTTCTCGGCAGGCTAGTCGGTACGTCGAGGCGCTGGCGCAAGCGGCAGGCAAAACATGCATACATTTTCATACATTTTCTCATTGTTGTCTTGATTTTTCCCAGTCCCGTCTCGGTAGCGGCAAAAGTCTACCTTGACAGACGGCGGCGCCTTTGCACCGCCAAGACCGGCGGACCAAGCGTCGTCGTGTTCGTTGTTCCAAGCCTTGGCCAAGCAAGCACAAGCACATGCGCCGCCAACTGGAGAGGTGGACAGGCTACAGCAGGCCACAGCAGGCCACAGCAGGCCACAGCAGGCTCGTCCTGTGCGCTCCTGCCTTGGTCTTGGCAGACTCGGTCTCGTCCTTTCTTTTGCTCCCTTGAAATGCCGCCAAGCCTTGAAGCTCCCGACCGAGACCGCCAAAAACGCCAAAAATGCCAAAAACGCGAATGCTTTCGTCAAAAGCCCCCAGCATGTCCAGGATGAACTGGTCCGCCCCCTCGAGCGACAGTTTTCGCTTTTCATATCAATCTTGGACGGCGCGCCTTGTCTCTCCTGTAATTGTGTTTCTTCCTTCGTTGCCCTCTCGCCTCTGCTCCATGGCATGCTGCACCACGTCCGTCTCAAGATTTTCGGCGGATCAAGCCACTCCCCGCCCGTGACACATCTGCCTCCGAGCCAGGAATCGTGCGCGCATCGTTTTCACCGCTGACCTTCTCTGCTACCTCGAACAGAATTTGGTCTCCGAGGCGTTTGAAGGGGATGCGTCTTGGCCGGTTGTTCTGGAACCTGACGACGCGAGAATCATTGCATCTCTTTAGCTAGCCTAGCAGAGGGGCTCCCACGAGTGTTGCAACACCAAAACCTTCTGGTGTGCTGTGTCTCACGATGGCATCTCGAATGCCGGCATCGAACCCGACCACGTCTCCCCCTGCCGCCACGGCGGCCACGGCGGCCCCTGCGTCTGTTGCCGATCCGTCGAGCTTTCTCGCCACAACCACTGCACCACTACCGCCATTGACGACACCATGGAACAATCCTCTTAGCTGTACTTGGACCTACGTCGTTGGTAACCTGTCTGACACGGCGGCCTCGGGCGCTACCGCCTTTTTGGACCTCGAACCCATGCCGGGAGACAAAACCTTGTCATGTTACCCCAACGCCATGTTTGGATTTGGCCGTACTGGTGTATTTAGCCCAGGCACATGTCCAGGCGGATGGACGACTGCATCTCTGCACGCGGACGAGAACAGCCCGGCAACCACGACGGCCATCTGTTGTTCATAGTAAGTCGGTGACCATGAACCGACCTTTTCTTTCCCAAACTTTTATCGCTGACCCTGCCTCAGTGGGTACACACTCAACGAGTCAGTTTGTAGGCGCGCAGTTTCGACTGCTCTTGCTGTTCCCATCACCTACAACACTACGGCCGGCACGTACAACGTGTTGACAAAGTCCACCACAACCTTGTACAGCGCCCTGCTCGCGGTTAGCACCATCCAAGTGCAATTCAATGAGGACGATAAGAAGCACTTGGGAATCGAAACAGACGGACCGGCTGGTGGCTTTTCACTGCCACTTGGTACTCGCATCGGCATAGCAGTAGGCGTCGGCGTTTTCATCCTGCTCTGCATGGGGCTCGTCTATTATGCGCTTGTCAGGTGGCGACGCTCGAGAGAGGGGTTGACCAAGGCCAAGTTGTTGCGAGATTTGAAGTCAATGCAACGTCGTGACCGGACGGGCAACCATGGGCCGTGCAGCAGCAGTTCGAGCCTATCCACCGCACATGCAGGTCCATATCTCGCCCATGGCCTAAATGAACCGCCGCCGGCCTATGACCCGCTGTCAGCAAGGCCGTCTGGCAATCGAACTGGCGAGCATGGCAGACCACGAGACGGCGAGATCAGAGCGCTCAATGAGCAGAAGGCCTTGATTCAGCAGCGGCTTGATGAGCTGGAAGGCTTGGAGGCTGCAGCAGACGGGCCTCGGACGGCCAACCGATGATGGAAAGGTGGCTCTCGAGCTATCATTATGTGTTGTTATGTGCGATTTCTTTTCTTTTCTCTATTCTTTTTTTCTTTTTCTTTTTTCTTTTTTTTTCTTCCTTCTATCTATTCTC
>AFQZ01001012.1:0-19140 GCA_000222935.2 Aciculosporium take MAFF-241224
AAAAACCCTAAGATAGGGGAGAAAACCCATATTCTTTTATATAGCTCCCGCTAAGCCTCTAATATAAAGTCTTTATTATTTCTAACTATTAGTATAAGATATCTGCTAGTTCCCCGGAACTGCAGATAATAACAGAAGTATAGTTATGCTTTATATAAAAGGTTAGTATGTTAGTAAAAACCCCCTATAAGCACCTCCCCTTCTAGTCCGGCTCTTCCTTCTCTATTTTATTGTTTCCATTGCCTCTGGTCCCTTTCTTAGCCTTGTTATTACGTATCTGCCATGCCTTACTAAGCTCCTCTGCTAACCTATATTACTAAAGTTGCTTAGTTAAAAGCACCCACTTTATAATATTTAGTGCTAGCTTCTTATTATTAAGTGCCGCCCTAAGTTCCTGTAGATCTCTTATTACAGGCACTACTAAAATTAGTCTTAAATGGTTATATTCTAGGTATAACAGAATAAGGTGGTAGATATCCTTATCTCCTCCCTAGTATTAGCATATTAGTAAAGTTACCTTAGGCACCTATCTGTTGTAAAGGAAGGCATTTAGCCCTATTTTTTCTGTTTAAAGCTAAACTAGGGCTGTAGATTTATGCTTAAGTAGGCTATTATAAAGCTTTGCTATCTTTTTTATACTTTTAAAGTTAGGTTCCTTGTTTATTGCTATTACTTTTGCCTGTTCTTTTCTTACTTAAGCCTTATACCTCTGCTAAATCTACTGTTTTTCCCACTCCCTCTCTAATTCCTATCTAGCTATAAGGCTGCTAGAGAGGGGGGGGGGGGCATTAGGAAACGCCTTATAGCGATTACGTTAGCGGCCTCTTCCTTAGCATTATAGCTATAATGCTATTAAATTATAGGCCTGCTGTATCTTCTTACCCATGCTACTATTCTTAAGTCTTTAGTAGAATTATTATTTAATGTAATTAAGGTACAGATCCACTGGTAGTACTACTGCTTCTGTCTCTAAGAGTATTACTAGTATTGCCTTATATGCTCCTATAACCCGCCTTAAGCATTCGTTCTATTCCCTTATAAATGCCTTTACTACCCCCTATGCTACCCCTTCTGGCTTGCTGCGGGTGTGGTATATCCTAGCTTTATAGGCTATTATGCTTCTTATTACCTGTATATAAAGGGATCTTGCACACTTTAGTCGGCATCCCTATATAGATATAGCTAGCGCTGTGAGCACTAATTTCTACTATAATAATTTAGCATTTACCTTCTTTATATAGGTTAACTAATAAAGCTTCCGGTGAATCCAAACCCCTAGGAATTGTGCTAATTATGTTAGTTATATTATTGCTCTTCTAAGTCAGATTATTATTATAATTGCCTGCCTCTTTCTTGTAAAGTGTATTAGCTTGCTTTTTTCTGGGTTAAACCTTAGCCTATACTCCTTTAATCACTCCTTATATATTCTCTAGGCTCTTTTTAGTTATACTTTTGTCTTTTCTGCTGTTTTTCTATATATTATAATGTTTATATTATCTAAGAACCCTAATATTAATATTGATTCCGCCGCTGCTAGTCTTTAATATAGTAGCATAATATAAAGCAGGAAGAGGATAGGAGACGCTAGTAACCCTTGCAGAACCCCTATAGTAACTTGGATTTCCTTAGTAATACGTCTGTTAAACGCTAATTATACTTTCCTTTCTAATGTAAAGCCCTGTGCTTATTTAGCCATTTACCCTAGCAGTCCTAACTCCTTTATAGTGCGGATTAATTGTTTATAGCTAATAGTGTTAAATGCCCTGGTAATATCTAGCTATAGTAATAATACTATTCCCTAGTAATGCCACGCTGTTCTTACAACCTCTTTTAGCATACTTAGTGCTATCTCTATTAATCTGCTAGCCTTATTACCTATTTACATATCCGGTAGTATATAGCCTTCCTTTGCTGTAATAGTAATTCTCCTTATAATAGCTCCCTTAATCACTTTACCTATTGTGTTTAATAGTAATATCGGCCTCTACCCCCCTGGTTTGCCTAACTCCTTAGGGGACTTCCTAGGTTTACGTAGAACTACTACCTTTACTTATTAGAAGGAGGCCGGATAATATCCTAAGCTATAGCAAGCATTTATAAGGCATGTTAAATATAATATTAAGGCTGCTCTGCATAGCTTAAGGAAACCTGTTAGTAGCTTGTCTGGTCCTAGGGCTTTCTAACTTACTATATTCTTTATAACCTCTTTAATTTCCTCCTTTATAAACACAGGAACTGCCTGATTATTATTATAATATCTTATCCCCTCCTCTACCTCCGGACCTAGAGCCCTAGCCGCAGATAGAGGGAAGAACCTCTTTGTAAATGCCCTTGCCTTACCCTTATATATAACCTCTACTATCTCCTCCCTACTGTTATCTCCTGGCCGGGTTAGTAGTAAGACCTGTTGCCTTTTAGGAGGAAGTTCACTCTATAGCCGGGCCTAACGCTCTAGGGTTTAAAGACTCCCTTTAGACCTAGATAACTTACTGACTGCCTATTACTAGCTACTTCTCTTTTCCTTTAAGATAATATAATCCTGTTTTTTTTATAGCTTCTGTTAAGGCCTGTTATGCTTCCTGCGTCTGTTATTACTACTACTGCTTATTAGTATGTCTTGCCTTTACTATTACATCCCTTACCCTTTTATTCCACTAAGGCTATAGTTTGCTGCGCTCTTAAGGTTACTTAGGTGCTGCTATATTAGCTATCTCTGTAAGCTATTAGGTAAGCTACTACGTATAGTTATTAATTTCTTACTAGTTATATAGCAGAAGCTCTAACCCCTTCTTTTTAAGCCTATTTAAAGCCTCTGCTATAATAAGGTTCTTGTCCGCTGTCCTCTAACCCCGGACTAACCCTAGGCTATTGCTTAATTCCTTATTTATCCTAATGCTAATAAGCTAGGGCATATGGTTAGATCCGGCGATTTCTACTAGCCTAATGAATTTAACACTAACGTTGTAAGTGGTCCATATATAGTTAATAGTGCTATCCCTACTGCTATGTTCTCTCCTTATTACTTCCCTAAACAGCATAGCTAGGCCAAGTTGCTACCTTATTATAAATTTTAACATCTTATTATGCCCTAGAGATATTTAGCTGAATCTGTCCTATAAGGGGTAATATTAGTTAAAGTCCCCTATAAATACACTCTGGCCCTTTACCTAGGTATTAGCAAAGTGTTATAAAGGTGTCTGCCACTCCCTTTTATAAGCTAGGGAATAGATATTATATATCTCTACTTTATATAGCTTAATACTACACTAATCCTCCCCCCTCCCTATAGTCTAAAGTCCTATCTTAACCTTTTAGTATATATAAATTACTGTTTTTCTACTATATATTGCTAATATATAGTGTCCCTAAGATAGATTTAGCAGTATACTATTATAGCCTCCTGGTTCCTAAATAGCTATTACCTTAGGGCTAACGTTATGCCCTAATGCTAAATGTACTAAATTGCTTTTCTTCTATATATTCTAGTATATAACCTTAATTATATACTTTATTGTGTGCTTTAGAGCACCCTGGTTAGGCTGGCTCTGGTATTGTTTGGCCCTCTAGTTGGCTATAAAAAGGCTAGTATTATACCTTTCTTTGCCGGTCTCTGTCGTCCTAATCTTAGCTTATAGGTTTGTCTTATAAAAGGGCCCCTTAGTTATATGCTCCTTCCTCTTAGCTGCCTCTCCGTTAGTCCCCCGGTTTCTTCTCCCTAATAACCCTTGCCTATAGTAGCTGTTGCAACCTCTGACTAATAGTTGTAGAAGAATAGCAGCCTTATAGCATAAGCCTTCCTGGCCTGCTGCTATCTCTTATTGCTTACTAAGCATAGTTAAGACTATACTAAATGTGCCCCTATATAATTTAGGCATCTCTTCTGTACCTTACCTATTAATATTAGGCAAGTCCTCTCTCCCTTAGGGTGTTTTCCGGTAGCATACCTGCTGTATCTTGCTTTTTTCTTATAGTATCTAGTAATATATCTAATCTTATAGTAGTTATAATATTGCTTTAGGTGGATTATCTTATTATATAGCTTAGCATTAAAAATCTCTGCTTAGTATACTATTCCCTTATAGTATAGTTAGTTTGCTGCCTTAGTGCCCTTAATACTAACCACTAATAGTACCTTTATTACTATTCCTCTTAGCTTTTATACTATTATCTTTACTATATTTTATCCATTTTCCTTTTTAATGTTCTTCCTTATATCCTTAATTATAATGTGGTTTGTTAATTGTATTAGGAATCCCTTAATAATCACACTAAACATCTTCCTATTTACTTCTACCTTAGGTCTAAAGGCAACTCCTACCTAGGCTGTGTTTTCCTTTTATTTCCTCCCTACTTCTATAAATATAATAACTATGTCTTTACTCTGTAATTAGCGTGTTACTACTACCTCCTTTATGCTAATAGCACTGTTTACTGCCTTTATAATTTCTCCTAGCAATTTATTCTTAATTACCTTACTAATAGTGCTTCCCTTTACTAGTGCTTCCTAGTGATAGCGGGCTGGTATTGCCATACCCTCCATTTGGGCTAAAGGTATTATCATATTCTGCCCTGTAACTCCATAAGCTATAATATTTGCCTAAGTCCCTCTAACTACTAATCTAGTCTTATAAATAGCCTTTATTACCTCCTTAACTACCTTCTTAACTATAGTTTTTACTCTGCTGCTAACTGCTTTTATAATTAAGGCCTGTAGGCCTCTTATGTTAGTTCTTGCTTAGGCTATCTTCCCTTTTATATTTATAGCAATTTATATAAAAGTTCTAATAAAAGCCTATACTTCTATTATTTCTACCTTTAAAATAACTTTTATTATTAATTCCTTTAGTAATTTTATTTTATTCTTTAGTTTTTCTTATACTACTATTACTCTAGGATTCTCTCCTTAATATTATGTTTTTTCCTAGGTAGTGCCTTATTCTTTATTAGTTATAGATCTATGTGAAAATTTATTAATTATTATACCCCTTATGCTGCTTACTTCCCTTATGTAATGCGCTATTACTAGGGGGGGTAATTAATAATAAGGAATCTGATTCTATGCTTCTTTTTCGTTTTAGGCGTAATACCGCGTTGTATCTGCGGTGTTCCGTATCCCTATTGCTTTAATGCCTTTCTTTTTTAATAAGGGAGTAAGGGTAATAATAAGCCTTTAACTAGCTCTCTGAATTATTAGGGACTACATAAGAATAACTTCTTTTCCTTAGTTGCTATAGCCTTAGATAACATATTATAACTTTTTGTATAAGGAGTTAGTTGCCTTGCCTTTAACTTCTCTTACTATCCGCAAGCTAAAGAGTCTTTTGCTTCTATGCCTTTACAGGTTAAATTTTATAAATTTAAACATATTCCTTGCTAGTAAAGCATTAATCTCTGCTTTATTAGAGAGTTTAAAAGGTTCTCCGGGTATATTGATTTTTCCTTGCGTACAGAGGTTAATTATAAGTTAAAAATCGGCCTTTTCTTTCTTAGTAAGAAAAGCCTCTACTTAAGGGTGTTTCCGGGGTCTTCCACGTCCTCTTTATAGTGGAGTTATTAGGTTATTAGGGGGGTTTTTGTAATTTTCGTTATCTTAAACCAGGTCTTCCTTGTAAACCAGGTCTTCCTTATAAGAAGATTTTACCTCTAGTAAGGTTATATATGGTTTAATAACTATAGACTAAAACTTTATAGGGCTATAAGGCATCTTAATAATGTAAGTCTCTCCTTCTATTAAGAAAAGCTTATAAGGGCTAGTTTATTTGCCTTTTTTGCAATAAACTTATATATTAGAATTTAAAGGAAAAGTGTATATAGGTAGGGTTATTAGGCCGTTACAGGTATTAAGAGCATTGTGGACTTAGCGTCTTGCAAGACTACATCTTGCTTTATCTGTTGCTTTTTAAAGTATCTTAGCTTTTTAGGTAACTATAAAGCTTAGGAGGGAATCATTTGTTATCCTTAAATAGGTTCTAAAGACTAAAAGGGTAGGAATAAGACCATTTAGACCGGCAGAGTTATTAACTACTTTAATAGCCATTTAAAGTATCTGCTCTTTTAAGAGAAAACTGTTAGCTTTAGTCTTAATAATATTATATGCTTTGCAAAGAGGGGCATGATATTGCTTAAGTTTTCCGATGCTATTATAAGCCTTAACGGGGACTTCGTTAATATTAATTAATAATAGTTAAGCTAAATGCCTAAATTCACTAAAAGCAAAGTTTCTTCTAGTATTATGGACTATCTAGTCTGGGGGTCTAAGATATGTATTAATCTAGCACTCTTTAAGGGCATTCTAGATATCTTAAGCTTTCTGTTATTAAGGTGTAAGAAAGCAGGTAGCTTGAAATGATATTGCTAAATCTATAACGTGTAGGACCGGCTTCTTATTAATTTACATGATATTAATAAGGACCTCGTAGTTAAATTTAATATTGTCTTTAAGAGTAAATTTAAATCTACTCAAAGCTTTTGCGTTCATCTGGCATTAATGGTAAGCATGCATGATTTTCCTTATGTTAGCCTTATTAAATTCTTCACCAGCCCTAGCAAGAAGGTTATTTAATTAGTTGATTGACAGATGACTAAATTAGCAATAAAGTTGACGGATTTTAGCTTTAGAAAGCATAAAGATAGTAGGTTCTTAAGAACTAGCTGTTTACTAAGGATGTCCCTATTTCCTAATAATAGGTACCTTTTTGTCTCCTTAGATTAGAAGATTCTTAAGATTGTTAAGTTTAATACCTATTTTATCTGTATTTGTAATAAAATATAAAAACAGTGTAGCACTATTAAGCATATAAAAGGGTATTGTGCTAAAGATTATTGAAAGCTTTAAAATACTAGTTAAAGTCATAGTACCAGCTCTAAAGGTAATGGTCATTTGGTTAGAAGAATGCTTAATTATAAGGTTCTTTATGATTTTTATTAGAGCATTGACTTAGCCTTGGCCAGTAGTTGAAATTCCTAATGCTTCTGTATCCGGGAGTATACTGTGAAATGTATCTGCTATATATCGTATATCTATAAGATACACGTGTTATTAAGGTTGTTTATTAGTATTATAGTCATAGGGGTCTTTAAGAAATAAGGTATGTTTAAAAGTATTATCCTGTAAGAAGTTCACGGTTGATTAGGAAAAGAGTGGGGGATTTAGTGCTTATGTAAAGAATGTTATAAAGGAGAGAGTATTACAAGCCTCTCCATTATCTGGTTCCTTTTTTTTGTTAGTAGTAAGGAAAGCGGCGTTCTAAGCAGCTTTTTTATGTTTATCCTTACTACTATTATTAGTAGTAATAAGTTAGGCTATTTTGCCTTTATAGGCCTATAGAAATGCATGGTATTGGCGTTTAGAGGGTGGTTTTTGGTGTTTTCTGTTATTTTACTAAGTTACTTTTGCTTTCTTCTACTTAGAGGCAGGATGGTTAGTTAACTAGTATTCTTCTTTATAGTATATAAAGCATTTCTTTAAGCTCGCTCTAGCTTAAGGTTTTTTATAATATATAGCTTGTAAATAGCGTCGGTCTATAAACATTACTATATTAGTGTTTTAGTCTGTAGACTGGGCGATGAGGGCATTCGGATTATTGTTAGTAGTTGTTAGTAACTAACTTGTAGAGGTTGGTGGTATATCCATTGCTAAGAGGTAATTTCAAAGATTACTAACAAATCCTTTAAAGGTTGGCATATTCCTGAATTTAGTATTATAGAAATCGTTATTGTTTTCTATTGCTTGCCGTACTTAATAAAGAAGAATTGTATCTTGCTTAAGAGGGTTATAAAGGCTATTAAATATCTTTATAAGTCGGTTAAGAAGGATTTCTAGGCATTTTAACTTGTTCTTTATTAGATGTTCTATAATAATGTAGTAAAGGTGTAAATCAGCAAATTGTATTTTATAGAAGCTCTTATTCTTAGGTGTTTTAAAGTGATTCCTAATGTTCTAAGTTATTTCCTTAAATAGGATTATCTTTACTCTAAAGTATTTAAGGAAGTATATATAGGCTTTACCTTAAAGTATAATAGGAAAGGCTTTTAGGTAAAGTAAGGGGGAAACTCCTACTTAAGAACATTTCTCTTTAAAATATAGTAACTTCTTGTTAATAAAGTCATATACTTCTCCAGAATATTATTTTTCTTTCTAGTAAAGTCTCTTAAGAGTATTAAGGGCTTTTTGATTACTGTTAGAAAGTGTTCTAGTCAGGGTTTGTGGTTCTGGGGGAGGGTCTTTAGTTAAATGAAAATCTTTATTATTAGAGTCCTTATTATTAGAAAGTTTAAGTTGTTGAATCTCTTCTCCTTTCCTAGTTACTTTTTCTAGTAAAGGTTTGTATTTTATGTTAGGGTTAATGTTTAAGATATTAATAAGATCTTTAGAGACGTTTGATCTTAATCCTCTGGCTGTTTTAATACCATTGTCATTAAGGTAATCACGAAGGGTATACTTAAGGTTGTTATTAATTTTATTAAAAGTATCCTTTGTTTAATTTTTATAATCTTGCTAGAAGTTAATAAGGAGATTACGCCCTTTTCCTTTATTAAGAATGTAGTAGTTAATCGTATATATAATACGGTTATTAATCTGTTGTTTAGTAGCTGTATTAACATTAATGTTGTTAATTAACTTAGTTTAATTAAAGAATAGAATTAGATAGTGCTTGTGAAGTTTTTAGGGAAGGGTGCTCTTTAGAAGTTCTCTTTTGTAGATATCCTTTTGGAGTTGTTTATTAAAATTATTTATTTTTCCTTAGCTTAAAGACATTTTGGTGTTTTGGGCTTTTTGTTTAGTACTAATTAAAGTGGTTAGCGTTGGTTCTCTGTGAATAACAGTAAAGATCTGGTTTTAATTGTAGACGAGTAATAGTTAATAATAAGGGAGAAGATTTATAAAAAATAAGTCTTCTTATAATTATAGACGATTTAACAGTTAACGATTAAAGAAATAATCCTTTGGTTAGTATAATATTGGAATTTCTTATAATTACGTAAGTAAAAGCGTTCGGACGAGTCTCTTCTAGGTGTGACCTAGTAAATCTGTGGTTATTAGTAACTACTGATTAGTGTTAGTAACGCTTAGGTTATAAGTATGCTGTAGTATAAATGTTAGGGGGGGGGTTCAATAATTAATTCATCTATTTCTCTAAGAGGGGAAGAAGCAGGCTATAATGCGGAGGTGTGGTGTTGTGGCTACGTTACAGCCCTAGGTTACATGACCTATAATCCAGCTAATTAGGGTGCGTGCATTCTGTGTGCAACTTATAATTCCTGGTTAATACGGCGTATCCCTTCCATTATCCATACGAGCGATTCCGACATAACTCTTATATTATTATTTATTATAACTTTACTAAATATATATATATTATACTAAGCTTACCCTACTTTCTTTTTTTTTAATAGTAAATTTAATCTTATAATAATCTTATAATAAGGTCCTTACTAGGTTTTAGCTTATACTTATTCATACTATTAACTCTTATAATATTATTAAGCTTACTAAACTTAAAGTAGTTTTTTCTTATTACTTATAAATTACTTTTAATACTTTTTTATTATTAAAACTATATTACTTTATTAGTATTAGCTTATAGCTTACTACTTTATTATAATATTATTACTACTTCTAAAGAAATTACTTTTAAGTACTTTAATACTTAATTATATAAATAATATTATTAATTTAGATATATATATTAAATTAGTAGCCTAGCTAGCTAGGTATTAGAAGATTTTTTCCCCCTTTTTTTAACCTATTTTTTTTTTCTTTATTATTATTTACTTATATATTATCTTATACTGCTAATATGCCTTTATTTTCTTATAACTTAGCCATTATTATTACTTTTTTTTACTAATATATACTTAAATTTTAATATTATTATTTACTTTTTAAATAGTATTACTTATATTTTTTAAAAAAGTTTTATCTTTTTTATTTATTTTATTTATTTAGTAAGTTATATACTTAATACTATATATATACTACTTACTTATAGCTAATAATTACTAGGTATTATGCTTTATACTAGTTAGTTTCTTACTTCTTTTTTTATAGCTTTTTCTTTTTCTTTTAATAAGCTAAATATTAAAATACTTATTTTTAAAGTTAGTATATTATTTAAATACCTATATCCATAGATTATAACTAACTTACTACTAGTATCTAAAAAATTCCTTATTATTATTATAGCTATATAATAATAATTTAGTAAATCTTCTTAAAGCCTAATAATACTAAATGTCACGGAATTGGGTCTGCTAATAGAGTAAAGGCTATAGTATAGGCATCTTATAGCTAAGACACTAAAGATAGGTATAGGTATGTTGGTAACGCGCAGGTTACTATCCAATGCAGCTATAACAAAGTAGTAAAGGGGGGGGTAATTTAATTCAATTTATTATGTATTCTAAAAGGGAAAAGAAGCAAGCTATAATACGGAGGTATAGTGTTATAGCTACATTATAGCCCTAGGTTACATAACCTGTGATTTATTTAATTAGGGTGTATGCATTCTATATATAACCTATAATTCCTAGTTAATGCAGCATACCCCTTTTATTCTCTATATAAGCGATTCTAACACTTATAAATTCTCTTTTTATTAAAAAAGAGGAATTGCTCTAAAAAATGCATAAAACGCCTTAATAATTAAATATTAATAAACCAGTAATAAAGCAAAAAACATTCTTTAAATGAATAACTTTTGTTAGTTCAGGTTGAATGGTTATAGGGCTAAAGAGTGTTATAGGGGAGGGGGGAGCTAAAGAGTGTAATTTCCGCATTTAATTCTACTAAATTAGACGCTTATAATTGCCTCTAGGTGTATTTATTTTTCCTTATATATAAAGGTTAATTATAAGTTAAAAATCAGCTTTTTCTTTTTTAGTAAGAAAAGCCTTTACTTAATAGTATTTCTAGGGTCTTCCACATCCTTTTTATAGTAGAGTTATTAGGTTATTAAGGGGATTTTTATAGTTTTTATTACCTTAAACCAGGTCTTCCTTATAAGAAGATTTTACCTCTAGTAAGGTTATATATAGTTTAATAACTATAGACTAAAACTTCATAGGACTATAAGGCATCTTAATAATATAAGTCTTTCCTTCTATTAAGAGAAGCTTGTAAGGGCTAGTCTATCTACCTTTTTTATAATAAACTTATATATTAGAGTTTAAGGGAAGAGTATATATAAGCAGGGTTATTAAACCGTTATAGGTATTAAGAGCATTATAGACTTAGCGCCTTATAAGACTATGCCTTGCTTTATTCGTTACTTTTTAAAGTGTCTTAGCTCTTTAGGTAACTATAAAGCTTAGGGGGGAATTATTTATTATCCTTAAATAGGTTCTAAAGACTAAGAGGGTAGGAATAAGGCTATTTAGACTAGTAGAATTATTAACTACTTTAATAGCTATTTAAAGCATCTACTCCTTTAGGAGAAAACTATTAGCTTTGGTTTTAATAATATTATATACTCTGTAAAGAGGGGCATAATATTGCTTAAGTTTTCTGATACTATTATAAGCCTTAATAGGGACTTTGTTAATATTAATTAATAGTAGTTAAGCTAAATACCTAAATTTACTAGAAGCGAAATTCCTTTTAGTATTATAGACTATCCAGTCTGGGCGTCTAAGATATATATTAATTTAGCACTCTTTAAGGGCATTCTAGATATCTTAAGCTTTCTATTATTAGGGTTCCAGAAAGCAGGCAGCTTAAAATAATATTGCTAAATTTATAATATATAGGACCAGCTTCTTATTAATTTACATAATATTAATAAGGACCTTATAGTTAAATTTAATATTATCCTTAAGAGTGAATTTAAATCTGCTTAGAGCTTTTGCGTTTATTTAGCATTAATGGCAAGTATATATGATTTTTCCTATGTTAGCCTTGTTAAATTCTTTACTAGCCCTGGCAAGAAGGTTATTTAATTAGTTAATTAATAAATAACTAAATTAGTAATAAAGTTAATGAATTTAGGTTTTAGAAAGCATAAAGATAGCAGGTTCTTAAGAACTAGCTGTTTACTAAGGATATCCCTATTTCCTAATAATAAGTACTTTCTTATCTCCTTAGATTAGAAGATTTTTAAGATTATTAAGCTTAACACCTATTTTATTTATATTTATAATAAAATATAAAAATAGTATAGTACTATTAAGCATATAAAAAGGTATTATGCTAAAAATTATTAAAAGCTTTAAAATACTAGTAAAAGTTATAGTACTGGCTCTAAAGGTAATAGTCCTTTAGTTAAAAGAATACTTAATTATAAGGTTCTTTATAATCTTTATTAGAGCATTAACTTAGCCTTGGCTAGCAGTTAAAATTCCTAATGCTCTTATATCTAGAAGTATACTATAAAATATATCCGCTGTATATCTTGTATTTATAAGATATATATATTATTAAGGTTGTTTATTAGTATTATAGTTATAGGGGTCCTTAAGAAATAAGGTATGTTTAAAATCATTATCCTATAAGAAGTTTACAGTTAATTAGGAAAAGAGTAGGGGATTTAGTGCTTATATAAAGAATACTATAAAGGAAAGAGTATTATAAGCCTCTTTATTATCTGGTTTTTCTTTTTTATTAGTAGTAAGGAAAGCGGCTTTTTAAGCGGCTTTTTTATGCTTATCCTTACTACTATTATTAGTAGTAGTAAGTTAGGCTATTTCGCCTTTATAGGCCTATAAGAATGCATAGTATTAGCATTTAGAAGGTGGTTTTTAGTATTTTCTATTATTCTACTAAGCTGCTTTTGCTTTCTTTTGCTTAGAGGTAGGATGGTTAGTTAACTAGTATCCTTCTTTATAGCATATAAAACATTTCTTTAAGCTTGCTCTAGCTTAAGGTTTTTTATAATATATAGCTTATAAATATTATTAGTCTGTGAACATTACTATATTAGTGTTTTAGTCTGTAGACCAGGCAATAAGGGCAGTCAAATTGTTAGTAGTTATTAGTAACTAACTTATAAAGGTTAGTGGTATGTCCATTGCTAAGAGGTAATTTTAAAGATTACTAACAAATTCTTTAAAGGTTAGCACATTCCTAAATTTAGTATTATAAAAATCGTTATTATTTTCTATTACTTGTTATACTTAATAAAAAAGGATTGTATCTTGCTTAAGAGGGTTATAAAGGCTATTAAATATCTTTATAAGTTAGTTAAGAAGGATTTCTAAGCATTCTGACTTGTTCTTTATTAGGTGCTTTATAATAATATAGCGAAGGTGTAAATTAGTAAATTGTGTTTTATAAAAGCTCTTATTCCTAGGTATTTTAAAGTAATTCCTAATATTCTAAGTTATCTCCTTAAATAGGATTATCTTTACTCTAAAGTATTTAAGGAAGTATATATATGCTTTACCTTAAAGTATAATAAGAAAGGCTTTTAAGTAAAGTAAGGGGGAAACTCCTGCTTAAGAATATTTCTCTTTAAAATATAGTAACTTCTTATTAATAAAGTTATATACTTCTCTAGAATATTACTCTTTTTTTTAGTAAAGTCTCTTAAGAGTATTAAGGGCTTTTTAATTACTATTAGAAAGTGTTCTAGTTAGGTTTTCTAGTTTGGGTTAAGGGTCTTTAGTTAAATAAAAATCTTTATTATTATTAGAATCCTTATTATTAGAAAGTTTAAGTTATTAAATCTCTTTTTCTTTTCTAGTTACTTTTTCTAGCAAAGGTTTATAAACTATATTAAGGTTAATATTTAAAATATTAACAAGATCTTTAGAGATATTCAATCTTAATCCTCTAGCTGTTTTAACACTATTATTATTAAAGTAGTTATAAAGAGTATACTTAAGGCTGGTATTACTTTTATTAAAAGCATTCTTAGTTTAATCTTTATAATCCTGCTAGAAGTTAATAAGCAGGTTATAACCTTTTCCTTTATTAAGAATATAGTAGTAGATTATATATATAATATGGTTATTAATCTATTGTTTAGTAGCCGTATTAATATTAATATTCTTAACTAACTTAGTTTAATTTTAGAATAGAATTAGGTAGTGCTTATAGAGTTTTTAAGGAAAAGTGCTCTTTAGAAGTTCTCTTTTATAGATATCTTTTTAGATTTATTTATTAAAATCATTTGTTTTTCCTTAGCTTAATAACATCTTAGTGTTTTAGTCTTAAGTTAAGCTTTATATTTAGTACTAATCAAAGCGGTTAATATTAGTTAATTCTCTGTAAATAACAGTAAAGATCTAGTTTTTAATTATAAATAAGTAATAGTTAATAATAAGAGAGAAGATCTATAAGAATTAAGTCTTCTTATTATTATAGATAAGTAGTAAAAGTTAATAATTAAAGAAATAATCCTTTAGTTAGCATAACATTAGAATTTCTTATAGTTATATAAGTAAAAGCGTTTAGATAAGTCTCTTCTGTATATAACCTAGTAAATCTATAGTTATTAGCAACTACTAATTAGTATTAGTAATGCATAGGTTACTATCTAATACAGCTATAACAAAGTAGTAAAGGGGGGGGTAATTTAATTTAATTTATTATATATTCTAAAAGAAAAAAGAAGCAAGCTATAATATAAAGGTATAGTGTTATAGCCACGTTACAGCCCTAGGTTATATAACCTATAATCCATCCAATTAGAGTGCGTGCATTCTGTATACGACCTATAATTCCTAGTTAATGCGGCGTACCCCTTCCATCCTCCATACGAGCGATTCCAACAGGTATATATAGGTTATATTTACTAGCCTTTTTAATTTTTATTTGCTTATTTTTTTTATATATAGCTAGGCTATAGCTAAACTATAGCTTAGTTATTAAGTAAAAATTATCTTTTGATCTTTTTACTTTCTTTTACTTTTATAACCTAATAATCCTTTTTTCTTAATATAGTGCCTCCTTTTATTTATAATTATTCTTAATTATAATAATTAGTTTAGTATTAAGATATTATTATTATTTAATTTCTTTTTATATTTTATTATTTTATCTCTTTTTAGTTTATTTACTCTTTATTTATATTAACTTTATATATTCTTCTTGTTGGAATCGCTTGTATGGAGAAAGGAAGGAATATGCTGCATTAAACAGGAATTATTAGTTATATATAAAATGCACACACCCTAATTAGCTAAATTATAGGTTATATAACCTAGGTTTATATTATAGCTATAATACTATACCTTTACATTATAGCCTGCTTCTTTCCTTTAAAATATATAAATAAATTATTAGACTTTATTACCCCCTTTCCCTTACTACTTTACTACAGCTGTACTAGATAGTAACCTACGCGTTACTAACACTAATTAGTAGTTGCTAATAACCACAGATTTACTAGGTTATATATAAAAGAAACTGTTAGGAGAGTCACGAGACAAGAGTATAAGAGTACAGAGACCTACTAGGGCAAGCCGCGCCCTAGCTATACATAGGTATATAGGGGGACAGGTCTTATAAAGAAATAAAAAGGCTAGTAAATATAGTATTTATATTACTAACCCTACTTATAACTATCTAGCTTTAAATATACTTAATTATAGCCTTTACTTTACTAGTAAACCTATAACTATAATAGAATATTTACTTTTTCCTATAGAGATAGTAAACTATTAGCTTAGTAAAGATATTAACTTAAAGAATAAACACATAAGTAAGTAGCTATATTAATATAGTAACTATATAGGTATTAGATAAACTTAATAAAAACAGAAGCAGCTCTAGCATTACTATAGTATAAGATATTATACTATAGCTAGAAACCCTTATACTTATATTAAAGGGTAAAACAGGAAAACCTATAAGAATAAGATAAACTTACCTTAATAGTACTATAAGTAATTAGTATTATTAGCCTAAACCCTAGTATACCTAAATTTAAGATATTAATACATAAGCTAATAAAAAAGAAAAGTTAAACTAAAAACTTAAGAAAGCTATAGAAAAGCTATACTTAGTCTAAAAGTATACTTAACTTAAAAAAATATAATAAGACTTAATAAACCCCTTAGTAACTATATCTAAAGAGCCTAGTTTAATTACTTCTCTCTAGATAAATACTTTAGGCAACTAATTAATAGTAACTTACTTATAACATAGCCTTATAAAAGTATAATTAAAAGCCCTAGTTTATAAGGGAAATAGCTATAAGAACTTATAATCCTTTCTTATAAACTTAAATATAGCTTTTATTATAAATAAAGCAATCTTTATAAATAACTTAACTAAGGTTGCCTATGCTAGTAGCTATTTAGTAAAGGAAGTAAAGTAATAATAAAATAGGTATATAGCTATAAATAGTATTATAAACTTTAATAATTATAACTAGAAGGACTTTATTATATAGTTAAAGAATAGAGTAATAAATAAGAATATATACTACTTAAAAGTAATAAAGTTATTACTAGAGTTATAGTAATAAAATAACTAGCTATTTATAGTATTTATTAAGATTTAGGGAAAAATAAAGGGGGAGTTACCTAAAGATATCCCTAAGAGAATTTAGATTTATATATTTATTAATAGCTTAAACTATATAATAAGAAAGCAGGTCCTTAGCTAAGAGTTCCCTAAGTCTTAGGTATACCTTATTAAATAGGGTTATAAGGCAAAAGTAGCTATAAAGGGTTACAATAAGAGACCCTATTCCTATAGGAAATAAGCTAGGTTAATATTATTATTAAAAGATAAGCAGGGAATAAGCAGTAAGAGAGAAATAACCTAAAGCTAGTAATCTTATTTCTGCTTTAAATGTAAAAAATATAGCTATATTACTCCTTATTATAGAGCACCTAATTATAAGATATATAAATTAAATAGGTATATAATAAGTTTGCATTATAGTAACTATAAGAAAGCAGCACAGACCATAGACCTAAATATAATACTAGTAATTATAGTATATGCCTAGGGATATATTATTATAGTTAAATCCCTAGGCTAAATTAAGAACTTTAAGAATAAAATTAATAACTTTTAAATAAGAATAAGAATAAAACTATAGTAAGAAGAAAGCTAGGTAGTAGTAAACGTATTATTTAACCTAAGAGTAATAAACTTAATAATATATTTAAACTTATTATTTAAAGCTAATTAGAGTAGGGTAAAAGCAAATAAGGTAAAGCTAAAAAGCGCCTTACTAATAAAATTAAAGCACTAGGGTATTATTAATAAAGTAGTATAAATAATAAATAGTATAGGTTATAGTAAATTCTATTAACTCTGCTATTATATAGTAAACACTAGGAAAGGACTAATCCTTGGGATAGACTAGGCTATAGACTATAAGCTAAAAGTATTATTATAAGCATTAGGTTATTAGAGATATTTAGTAATAAGAGAACGCTTAAAGCTAGTTATTAGCTTATAATAAATTTACTATATAAAAAAAGCAGCAGGTATAATACTAATTTTTAGCTAATATATAGTATAACTATTTATCTCTTAGGGAGAGCTAAATAAAAATAAAATAAGTAAAAAGGTTATTATAAAGGCACTCTTACTAGAATATAAAGAATTTATAAATATGTTTTTAAAGGAGTTAGCTAGTAGGCTACTCTCTTTAGAAGGGAAAACTTATATAATAGAATTAATAAAAGAAGAAATACCACTATAAGGGCCGATTTATAACCTAGTAGAAAAAGAGCTATAAGTTCTCTATAAATACTTATTAGATATATAAAAGAAAGGCTAGATAAAAAGATTAATAAGTCTAGTAAGAGCGCTAATCTTATTTATACTAAAAAAGGGAGGCTAACTATGCCTTTATATAGATTATAAAGGCCTTAATAGGGTTACTAAGAAGGATAAGGCCCCTCTTTCCCTTATATTAGAATTATTAAATAAATTAAGAGGAGCGATAATTTATATAAAGCTAGACTTAAAAGATACTTACTACTAGATATGTATTTATAAGGGTAATAAGTGGAAGATAGCTTTCTAATGCTAATATAATTACTTTAAATATCTTATTATACCTTTTAGCCTAGTAAATATACCTGCTACCTTCTAAGAATATATTAATGCTATACTAGGAGAGCTAGTAAATATAATATGCATTATTTATTTAAATAACATTCTAATTTATAGTAGTAATACAGCTATGCATAAGGGGCATATTAAACTAGTCCTACAGAGATTACGTATTATAAAGCTATATATAAACCTTAATAAATGCGAATTCTTAATAATAAGGGTTAGCTTCCTTAGATTTATTATTATACTAAAGGGTATTAAAATGGAATTAGAATGCATTAAGATAATAGTAGAATAGCTACTATTAAGTAGTATATTAAATATATAAATCTTTTTTAGGTTTATAGGGTTTTACTAATGGTTTATTAAGGTATATAGTAAAATTACTATTTTATTAATAAACCTTCTAAAAAGAGAGTTTAAAGGGACCTTTGAACTACCTTGTAATATATAAGCTATATTTAAGATACTAAAATAAAAGTTTTTAAAAGCACTAGTTTTAGTTTATTTTAATCTAATAGCCCCCCTTTAAGTTAAAATAAATGCCTTAGCATTTATTATTAGCATAGTATTAGTAATATTAGTACTAGGTAATTAGCACTTAGTTATATATATATTACGGAAGTTATTAGGTTTTAAACTCTGCTATACAATACTTAATACTAAGCTACTAGCTATATAAAAAGCTTTTTACATATAGAGATATTACTTAGCTTACTTATAGCATTTAATAAAAGTAATTACTAATTACTTAAACTATAAATACCTAGTAATAAAATCAAAGCTTTCTAGTAGATAGGTTATAGTATTAAATAAACTTTATTTATATGATTTTATAATTAAGCATAGGCTAGGGAAGTTAAACCTAGCTAATAAATTATCTTAAAGACTAAACTATTTCTTAAAAGCAGCTATAGCAGAGGTATAGTTATTATATCTGCTAATGTTCTTAAATAAGTTTATAGAGAAAGAGTAAAGTAATAGTATAACTAATAAGATAGTATATATAATAGTATCCTAAGGTATAAAGGCCTTATTATAAGAGATATAAAGAGAGAGTAGTATAAGAGCTATATATTTAAGTAGTATATTAATAGTAACCCTATTTAATAATATAGTATTTAAGAGTTTAAAGCAAGCTAGTAGTAAGAAGACCTCCCTAGCTATATATTTAAGTA